>JABMBT010095219.1:0-10480 GCA_018906895.1 Odontocolon sp. PSUC_FEM 10030002
AATCGTTTCATCGCCCTTCCGCGGGAATCGCCAAATGATGGTTGTCCCCCTTTGAACGGAAGGGCTACGATATACCGTCCTTTTTCATTCCGGGTGGTATGTCGTTGGAAGTGCTCTTCGCATTTGAGCTCTTCTGGGGACATATGCTTGAGATTCGTGCTTTCTTCGATCTCCCAAAATCGAGAGATATCTTCACGTATGTTGGTTAATAGACACGATGCTGATGATGTCCGTTTATTACGGACGCTTCCTCCGATGGTTCATCCGAGTCGCGTTTTTTGCAAAATGAGATCCTTTCCTTGGTCGGAGAGGTTCATTTGACCGACACAGAGCAAAGACAAAGTCGGTCCCGAACCTATGAGCAGGTCTACTGGTCCTGACTTGTGGAAGTCTGGATCTGCTAACCGTACATTTGCGGGAATTTGAAACGTCTCTCGTCCGATCGATTCTGTTGGGACTTGGTCCGCGATACATGGTATTGTTAGAAACGTTATCGTTTTTTCGAATCCATCGTCAATTGAATTGAAGGTAGCAGTGATAGCGTACTTCGTTTTTGTAGCTAAATCATTCAATGCCCCTACCGGAATGGATAAGTTCCTTTTTGGCAGACGTAATGCCGTTGCCAACCGTTCCGTCATGAAATTGGCTGTATAACAGGTATCCAATAACGCGCGACATCGTATTCGACGGCGATTAAAATCGTATACATCGACCGCTGCACTCGTCATTAACTCACGCATCGTAGTATTTAGTGTTAACGACGTTTGTCGGTCGATATTTTTTATTAATTGGACGGTTTGAAGGGTGTCGCTCTTATTAGCCTTAAGTTCACATCTCGGCGTGTTTGCTGATGGCCATTTGGGCCCTACCATTCCTGTGGGGTTATCTAGTCACGCTTGCGTTGCCGATGTTCCAGCTTCCGTCTCGGTATGCAACAGTGTGTTGTGACGTTCATGCATCGGAGGCAACCCCTGAATTTGCACGGCTTTGATCAATGGGATCGCAAGCAGTTCAAGCACAATGACGCATCTTTAGCGACCTTGGTTCGCGCCTGGGATGTAAGTCCGCGGAACTTCTCGCATTTGTAAAGGGGGTGCGCATCTTCTGAACAGACTGAGCATTTGCTCGTTGTCGTCGTTACTAATGTCTTGATGGATTTGGCTGATTTTATGTTTGATTTCTTCGCGAATTTGGAGTTCGATCCATCGGGCTCCTCTTGGTCCCACTGAGCAATCCGCGATGCTGTGGTATATAAAAATTGAAAGAGCTTTTCGAGTTCTGGGAAGACGCCTCGTTGGAGCGATTCATCCCATTTCTGACGTGTGATTTTATGCAATTTGTTCACGATAAGTTGTGCGATTATTGGTTCGCTCACGCTAATTCCTAGTGACTGAAGTGATAGCATGTGTTGTTGCGCTTCATCCGCTAGTCTGATCATTCCTGACGCGTTTTCCTTTTCTTGTAGCGGCAAACGGATTAGAAGATCGATGTGTCGCGTAATAATTAATCGCTTGTCCTCGTAAGATTCTTGCAATAATTTCCATGCACGTGCATAATTCTCGTTGGTTATCGTAAAGATGTTGAGTTTTCGCGCAGCCTCTCCGATGAGTGACCCCTTCAAGTATTGCAGTTTCTCGACATTGCTAATTTCTCGTCGATTACCGATGATTGCGAGAAATGAGTCTTTGAATCCCAACCAATTCTCGTATTTACCATCGAGTTTTGGTAGCTTCGTTTCTGGTAAACGCAATTTTCTAGGTTGGACAGTGACTTCGTCCTCTGAATTTTCGACTCGTGGCTCGCTTGCGCTATCGCTTATCGTAATGGATTTATTCGCATTCATGATCATTCTTTTCGCGTCGCTTAGCGCATCAAGGTACTCTTCTTCCATCGTGATTCTTTCCGCGGTGTGATCGTTTTCGTCGTCTAGTTCATCTAATTCATTGCATATATCTTCGAAGGTTAACATGACTTCCTTAAGCTTGTCAACCCGACGCGTGATTTTAATCGGATCAATGTTTTCGTCTTCTTGACATTTTGCTAGGAAGTTCTTGAATGAAGCGACTTGCTTTGATAATCTATCACGTTTTTTAAGAAGACCCTTGATTGCAATTAAGTTTGCCATTCTGAATTATTGCCGAGGAATAGACTAGAAATTTACAGGTAAATCGGTGATTATAATTATTGACGAGCTTACTACTTCGTTGGCTTCGTCTGGAATCCTTGGTACTCGTTCATTTACGTCTCGTTGGTATCACGTCCAACTATCTCGTCTGGTTGTAGCTGCTGCGATGAAGAGTCGTTGTCCTACTTCGTTGGACTGGAGTCGGACGAGTTTTTTAATGTTTTTGCGGTCACCAGTCACACACAATCACTAATTGATTAACGCGAATTTGGATTACTGCTGTAAATCCGGCTCGAAGGACCAAAATGTTCTGTACCAAACGAATTCGCTATTATTGAATCCACTGGAGTCGTAAATTCCAATGCGTTTGTTTCTTACTTTCATTCCGACACTTTTGTTGTTTTAAAAAAAGCGGTAGACGAAAAAAAAGGCGGGTGTGTTTACATGCGGGAGTTGCGATGAAATCATTGAAGGCACGTGCGTATTTTGCGAGGGATGTTTGCTATGGTACGATTTCGAATGCGTCGGGTTGAAACGATCTCCAAGGGCAAACGAATGGTTTTGCCCTAAATGTTGCGGAAAAAATTGAAACAGAAAGAGAAAAGCATCGATGATTTAAAGATTTTTTATTCAAACACTTCCTAATACATATACGTCTCAATGTATAATTTTTATTATGTAAAATGGCTGAAATTGAAAAAATAAATGTATAAATGTTTTAATAGTTTAATAAGTAGTTGCTATTTTTTATTGTGAGTGCACGAGTTGCACCACCCTTATCGTGGAATCGTATCTCGGACCACCCGCGCTTTGGGACACGAAAAGCGTGTCTCTAAGGACCCGCGCTTAAAGACACGAAAAGCGTATCTCCAAAGATCCGCGCTTAAAGACAGGAAAAGCGTGTCTCTAAGAACTCGCGCTTAAAGACACGAAAAGCGTGTCTCTAAGGATACGCACTTAAGGGGAGGTCAAACTTGGGACTACACACAACGAAATCCCCGAGAAACTTTTCTCGCAGGAAACTTCACGAAATACAATCAAATTTGGACAATAGACTCAAAAAACGTGAACCTGTTACCTAAAACTCGCAGAATTGTCAAAATCGAAAAAAAAATTACAGATTAATAACCCGCTGTAATGGAAAAGTTCCTTTTTTTTACGTTTTCTCGCATAAAATGAAGAAATGCCAAGTTTTAGGTAATAGCCAGGAAAAAAACACACACTGCACATTCGTTCCGATCATAATTTGGACATTCCAAAGTAAAGAATACTTTCCCGCCCCGAAATTGTCGATAATTATCAAAATTTTATGCAGAAATATGACCAAAAGCCCGATTGTAACTATTCCGCCAGAGGCGTTGGCGCCGTATTTCACCGTGCTTGGGGACTCAGGAGCCTTTGCTAAACAGTTTGCTCGCCGAGACCGAGCCAGTTGGTAATCACGGGAAATATAACCCATTTTTTCGGAATTTCGGCATTCAGAGTTCTTTCGTTTATTGTTGATTACAACAATAACCGAAAACTGAAGTTGCGATTTCCGATGTGTACGTTTCCCCGAACAGGTGTAACCTCCATGGGAAATTTGCGTATTTCATCGTGAATCCAAGTGTCCGTGTGACATGACGTCACGTCGCTTCGAATTCCGCGATCCATAGATCGCGGCATCGATTCCTTTGAAAATGCTATGTATGGATAAAAGAGGGAGCGAGCGAAGCGAGCGGGTTCTTTGTGTTTTTATTTATAACAGTTGCAAGTTGTTGTAGAGATGGAGTTTGGGGTTTTGAGTGAATAAACGAAACGTTGAAATTGAAGTTAGATTAATTGGAGGTAGATTTAATTGGATTTGGCGACGAGGTATAGCAAGAATTCACGGAGAGAAGATAATATAAAAAAAAAGTCACGGGAAATCAATTAGAAAACATGCCGGAGACGGGGATAGACGCGACAGCGGTCGGGAATTTTCATGGATTAATTGGGTCTATGGCAGCATACGATGAAATTGAGCCGTTCGAGTCATACGTTGAACGTTTTGAGCAGTTTTGTTTGGTTAACGAGTTTGCAGAAAGCAAGAAAGTGCCGGTATTTTTTACGGTGATCGGAGCGAAAGGATATGATATTTTGAGGAACAGTGTGCTTCCATGGAAACCGGCAGAGAAATCTTCCGCTGACTTAAAAAAAGGTTTGGCCGCATATTATTCTCCGCAAAAGTGCATAATAGCAGAAAGGTATAGATTTCACAAAAGGTGTCAAAAGCCGGAAGAGTCTATTACCCAATTTGGTTTTGAATTAAAAGGAGTAGCACAACCTTCTGTTTTTTGGAGATTTCCTGGACAATGCATTGCGCGATCAATTCGTTTGTGGAGTTTCAAACGAAGCTATAAGAAGAAAACTGTTATGTGAAGGAACGTTAACCTACAACAGTGCTGTAAAGATCGCAATTTCTATGGAATTAGCGGCGGATCAAACTCGCTGTATTGCGCGCAAACAAGAGGGGAATGTCACCGCGATATATTCAAAGAAAAAAGGGGGTTCCTCGGGGAAGAAAGTATCCTGTTGGCGTTGCGGTGGAGAGTGGTCCTCGGAGCATCATTGCAGAGCAAGGGATGTAAAGTGTTACGGCTGTAGAGAGAAAGGTCATCTCAAGAAGCTGTGTAGGAAATCAAAGTCTACGAGAATAAATTGTTTACATGAAGATGTAGACACAGGAACTCGGACGAAGAAACAATTAGACGCGAGGAGCTGAGTTCAGACAACGGTTTGTGTGTGGCTTGTAGCAGTTCTGTCATAAACATGGTGCATCTGTGCTCCTCAGCAAAAACTGAGTTATTACGGGAATTCAGAGTTCAAGGTAAAAAGACCAGTTTCGAAGTGGATACCGGAGCAACCGTTTCGTTGATGGGACAGAAGAAATGGATCGAAGAATTCGCGGGAGGACCGAAGGTTCAACATTGCGATTTAATCTTAAAATCCGACGTAGAGGTATCGTGGGCGGAGGGACGGAAAACGGCAATGTTGCCGTTGATTATTGTAGAAGAGGGATTAGAAATACCGTTTCTCGGTAGAGAATGGCTGGAGATATTCAACCCAAATTGGAGGGAAGCACTCTGGTCGAGTAGTATTAACAAGATTGAGACCCGAAGTAATTTTGAAGAGAAGGTTAACGAAAAGTTTCCAAAGGTTTTTGAGAAAGATCGGAAGGCGTGTATCACGGGATTTACAGTAAATTTGCAGTTAAAAGAAAGAGCGGTATCGGTTTTCAAAAAACCTTACAGCGTTCCATACAAAATTGTGGAAGAAGTCGAGAAGGAAGTGCAAGCGATAGTACGGGACGGTATCTGGGTTTCGACCAGTTACAGTGAGTGGGCATCTCCGCCGGTAGTAATTCCGAAAAAGGATGGGGTTTGAGGTTATGTATAGATTACAAAACGACAGTAAACCCAAACATTGTAAGAAACATGCATAAGTTACAGCGAATAGATGATATTTTGGTAGCAGTTAGTAAAGGAAAATTATACTGCGTACTGAATTTGTCGGGAGCATATTTACAGATTAGAGTATCCAAGGAAAGTAGTCAGATACTAGTGGTGAACACCCCGTCATGGTTGTTTGAAGTAACGCGGTTGGTTTATGGTGTTTCTACTGCGCCAGGAGATTTCACTTCCATTATACCTTTTTCAAGATATAATGGAAGTGATTTTGTGAGGGTTGAAGGGAGTATGTTGTTATCTGGACGATATAATAATAAGCGGTACGGAATTTCATGATTGTCAAGAGAAATTGTTAAATACTCGGTTTGTTGGTAAATCATCGGTTAAATACTTAGGACACGTTATTGATGACTCAGGGATAAAAGCTTCGGAAGTTAAAATGTTAGCGATAGACAATTGTCCGAGACTGACTAATGTAACTCAATTAAAGTCTTACTTGGGAGTGTTGAATTTTTATGGGAAATTTCTGCCGAATTTGAGCAGTCATTTGCAGCCGCTTTACAACCTTTTGAAGGAGCGTATTTCGTTTTCGTGGGAAGAGAGTTGTGAAAAGGCTTTTATTCTGAGTAAAAGGCTACTTAAGGAAAATAATGTTTTAGTGCATTATGAGGTAAATCGTCCTATAGTGGTGATCTCGGACGCTAGTCCGTATGGCGTGGGAGCGGTTTTGTGTCACGATATTGATGGGCAGGAGAAGCCAATTCGGTTCGCGTCGGGGAACAACGTCCCCGACAGAACAGGGGGGGGGCGTTCCGTCTAAAGCAGAACAGAATTATAGCCAGTTGGAGCGAGAAGCTCTTGGATTGATTTTTGCAGTAAAGCAGTTTCATAAATACATTTATGGCCATCCCTTCACTTTAGTAACGGATAATCACCCACTAAAAGCAATGTTAGGATCGAAAGCAGGAATTCCATTGGCTGCTAGTAGAATGCAAAGATGGGCGGTAACGCTGAGTAATTATCAATATAATTTGATACGAAAAAAGGACTTGAAATGTGCGGACATGCTGTCCAGATTACCTTTGGAAAATAGTACCGGCGAAGGGGTATTCTGTGTGAAAATCGAGAAGCCATTGTCGAGTTTGGACATTGAAAAAGAAACGATTAAAGATGCTGTATTAAATAAGGTGTTAGATTTAACACGACGGGGTTGGCCAAACCACATGTACCATACAGAATTGCAACCATATTTTGCAAAAAGAATGGAGATTTCGACGTCTGGCAATTGTTTGTGTTTAGGAAATCGGGTTATAATACCACGAACAATTAAAGATCGAGTCTTGCAGTTATTGCACGAGGGACATCGCGGCGTTGTAAGGATGAAAATTCAAGCGAGGGCACATGTATTTTGGCCAGGTATAAATTCGGACATTGAAGGGTTTGTTATGCAATGTTTCCCTTGTCAGAGTATGCAGAATGTACCGAGAAATAAGGACTTAATGGCCACGTCAAGTGTTTGGGAGCGAATCCATATCGATTTTCTGAAGGTCGAGAGTTATACTATCCTTGTAATTGTAGATTCATTTTCGAGATGGGTTGATGCCCATATTATGTCGGGAACCGACGCAAAGAAAACAATTGTGAAATTAAAGAAAACCTTTGGTTTTTTGGGTTTTCCTCAAGAAATGGTTTCAGACACTGGTCCACCGTTTATTTCGAGCGAATTGTCTGTTTTTTGTGCAAATAATGGAATTCAACTAGTTCATAGCCCTCCGTATCATCCGCAAAGCAACGGCGCGGCGGAAAAAGTGGTGCAGGGCGTGAAGCTTAATTTAAAAAAACAATTATTGGATTGTAAAGCTGGTTTGAGCATGTAGGAGAAATTGTCGAATTATTTGTTATACGTTAGGAATACGCCATGTGTAAAAACGGGTTTTTCACCAGGAGAACTCGTGTTGAAGGTGGCGCCTAGAACGAAACTATCCATGCTCAAACCAGACTATAATTATAAGTCGTCGAGTTCTCAAGTAATGGAATTTAAGGAAGGAGAGAGAGTATTAGCAAAGACGACCGGGCGAACGGATGTTAAATGGTGCGAAGGAATAATAACAGCGAGAGCAAATGCGTTAACTTATTATGTAAACGTGGAAGGTTGTGAAAAACTGGTTCACGCGGGTCACTTGAGGAAAGATTTAGGAAGGGTAGAAGAGTTCAGGCCGGACAATTCTATGAATTTGTTCAAGGATAATACACCATTAGCTAAAGTGTTACTTGAAAAGGTTGGGACGTCGACATTAATTCAAAAACGTCAGGAATCCGAGGCGCAAGAAGATTCACTTCAGGAATCGAAATTCTATGAACTCCGTTAAGGAACAGGATGGTTTCTAGCTTTTCGCCAACGACGCAATCAAGCAGCGAAATAGAACGAACATTGAAACCGTTAACTGCGCAGTCGCCGCAACAGCAGGTTTTGCGTAGGGCTCAGCGTAATGTTAAAAAACCGGATAGATTAAATTTGTGAAGTTTGTTAAAATATAAGATAAGAGACGATGCTATGTATGGATTGTCACGCGATTATGGTGGGAAACGAACTCACACCCACATCCTCGACACAAAATCCGCGATCTCTCGATCTCACCCTTTTTATTCGTTTCTTACGAAACAGGGCGTCAGGTACTCGCGTACCAGGATAAATTCGAGATGACTCGACCGCGGAATCAGGACACTGGCTAAGCCGCAGCTTGTCAACGGGTAGAGGGGCTGGTCGGCGGCTAGATAATAAAAGTACGGGACAGGTGGAAATTGAAATAATCCAAAACTTCAAAAGTTACGTGAAGAGAGAAAATAGATGACTCCGATTTATTTAAACGTAATCGGCACTTTAACAAAATGATACGAAATCTCTCACGTTCCGATATAATTTCTCTCCGTTTTCTAAACCAATTGCACAATTGAGCTGCGGTGCCCCTCGCGAATGACTCGATACAGATCGCACAACCTTATTCTATCGCGGTACAATTGGTTTCGAGAAAATCCATCGGCATTCCGACAATTACACAGCAAATTACACGCAACATTCCCTTATTCTAGAGAATCTACTGGATTCTTGCCTTTTTCAATAATTTAACAAGATTTTCGGGACTCGGATTTCACGCGCGCACTCATACATTTGCGGGCTCGCAGACGATACGACCGAGAGGCATCGGTTACTATTGTACCCTACTCACACTCACACTTCCGACTCAACCGGACCGCTAAAATAATCACTCGGCCGCATTACTTCGTGAATCGGCACCCACGCGTTACACACTCGATCTTATAGCCGAAATCCCGACGCAAAGAAAGTTAGAAGGTCAAGAATCCTTTCGGAAAATGCGGTACTTTTCCCGGGCGTTGTTTTCACACTCGTCCAATACGGAGATGCAAGTACGGATCGTGATTCTAAAATCGCTATACGCGACACGCGGACTACCTTACCTGTGTAATTCGGCGACTCCCCGATCTCACGAAATCTAACACGGGTAAATCGCGAATTACCACCTCGCACACGCCTTTACACTTCCGCGGTCGCGACTAGTTTCGTTATCGTTCAAAATATTCACGATCTCTCCAAACGGTGAGAAGACTGATACCGAAGGGAGAAAATAAATTACGAAAGAAAAACGAGACACTGAGCAAGATGACACTGAGCACTTACCGTAATCGGCTCCAAGTGGTTAGCGGCCGCCAACGGTTCTTTTTCCCAACTCCCAGCAAATCCAAAGATCCTGGTCTCAAATCTCTCCTCAAAAAGGATCGGTCCCAATTATTTCGTAATCGGTTTCGCACGTTTCTCTATCTCTCTCTCGTCCGACACACTCGGTAGTGCAACGAGAAAAGGCCCGGAATCATCGACTCGAGATCGGTCGCGAACTCTCACCCCACCCGATCAATAATTTCGGAACCTATCGTTTACTTTCGGCCTAATTCGGTGAAGTATCGCACGCCAGGTGACAATTCGGCGTCGATTACGCGAATTAGCCTACGGCCTTGACCATGCAATGGCCAGCGCTTCGCCCGCGATAATTTGAGCTACGCGCTGCGACGATGTTCCGTTCTTCTCGGGTTTTCCGTGATGGTATGGAAAATCCTGGACCGATGATGATGAAATTTTCTTCCCGATACTCTAACGCGAGCTATCGGGACGATGGCAGTGATCCAGCTGATGGTCTGCTGGCTTGTAGATTTCTTTTCACGAGACGACGTGACGATGATCCAGATGATAATACTTGACGAGACGAGATGATGCGATGCTGTACCGGTACGATGACGATGTTCTCGATGTGGGCGAAGCAGAGATGGCTTCGATGTTGCTTCGCCGCCACAGTCGCTCAGCGCTCGCATAGAATAAACAATAATCGCAAATAATTAATAAATGTACGCAAATCCTAATATATGACCCTGAGGAATCACTCGAGTGTGGTCAAGCCTGCCGGACGAGAGAGACTTCGGCGCAAAATTGCTGCCGCAAAATTTTCCCGCGTCATAAGATAAAAGAGCGAGCGAGCGAAGCGAGCCGGTTCTTTGTGTTTTTGTTTATAGCAGTTGCAAGTTGTCATAGAGATGGAGTTTGGGGTTTTGAGTGAATAAACGAAACGTTGAAATTGGAGTTAGATTAATTCGTTGGTTATTTCTACTACGAATTATGGATATCACAGAAAATACTAAAAGTATTCAAAGGAAAGAACTAATTTAACAAAAATCAAGGTTCTTGCCCAGGCGTCTTGATTAGGCATGATCGATGAAAACATTTTAATGATCTGCCTCGACGTCTAGATTTGGGCACTGTTCTTTTGAAAATACTAGAAGTATCTCAAGAAGCGAACTAATTTCATAAAAGTCAATGTTCTTACCCCGGCGTCTTGATTAGGCATTGATCGATGGAAAC
>JABMBT010095330.1:0-10477 GCA_018906895.1 Odontocolon sp. PSUC_FEM 10030002
GGGGGGGGGGATAAAGAGAGGAAAAGCAGCGAAGGTATGACGAGCAATGGCTGACCTTTTCATTTTCTATTCTCCGTACTGCTGGAGAAAAAAAAACGATGACCCCATATGCGATCGTAGCCAGAAATGAACAAAAGGGAGAGCTTTATTTTCGCCGACCCCACTGCTGCTGCTGCAGAGAGTCAAAGGAATAGGACAGGACACCTCAGTCTGAATTTGAATTAAACGACGCTTTTGTCCTGGAGGTCGTGGGAGAAAGGATGGAGGAGAAGAGGGGAAAGCAGGAGACTTGAGATTTCTCAGTTCTGCAAGAAACCAACATTACTAGAAGCATATAATAAGAAAAAGCAATGTGGATATCGTTAAATATCACCCTGAAAATCTTAAGAATTTTATAAAAATTATTTTCGAAAAATCATTTTTTAAAATCCATACATCTGTATAAACATTTCTGGGCCAAAATTGTCTCAAAAATCCCAGAGTTGCGAGTTATCGTGTTTGACTTCAGTTTGTTACACCTCTAAAAGAAGGAGCTATCATCATGAACGATTGGCTCTGATTCGGACAAGCCATATAATTTCTAGCAATCATCGCTCTCTTGGTCGTCGCAAAAAAAAAAAGTAGAGCCACGTGCACCGGAAGCTTAAACGATGAAACGACAGACGAAGCAAGTTTTCACCGTTCCTCCAGTTTCCACGCTTTTTCCTCATGCAGCATCCCATCGGATTTCGCATCGTGTCTATCTTGGATTGGCTCTATTAGTGGGTATCCTCAAAAGAATCAGTGGTGTTCATGTGGAAGACGGGCGACACATCTACTGCCTCGAGAAGTGGAAATGTGGGTAGTGATGCTGCTGCTGGCAAAGGGTTCTGAAACATCCTATCAGATACCACATATATCCCCCCCCCCCTCCTCGCCACATACACTTTCAAACACATTGACACTTACAAGTACCAAACCATCATCATCATGCCATTCGACAAGTTCTGATCCCCTTTCCCTAACTCCACTACTACAAACTCGTCTATCTATTGGTCTCGTCTTCCTGACAGTCTCCATTCTCATAGTTCTCTTCCTACACATACGAACCGTCTCGAGAATCGAACGTAACAAGGGGACCTTTGGTCACGGAATTGTCGTTCCGTCCAATTTCAGCGATTACGTTGCTGCCTTTCTGGTTTTCCGGAAATGGAGAGAGATGAAGATAGTCCCGAGTTGCATACATGTGTGTGTCTATGAATGTGTGTATTTATGGGTATTGGTAGGTTCTCGCATCTCGCCAATAATCGAAGACACGCTTTTCCTCTTCGGGACGTTCCTCGTAGGCGTATATCGTCGGTCTCCAACGTTTATTTATGATCCTCTGATTCTTCTGTCGATAGACAAAGCTCTCTAGCAGTTACAGTAGAAGATAGGAGTAACGAAGGCGGTTCTCCAACGTCACTTTACTTGGTCCCGAGAGCATTTGGCTCGGAGGAAAGAAAAAAAAATGAGAGAATTAGAGAGAGTTGGGAGATACAAAGTGTCTTTACCGGAGGCTGTAGGTTGCTAGGACACGGCGAAGCCTCGGTAGCAAATCTACAACCATCAGACAGAGGTCAGGAACAAGGACGAGGAGAACACTCAACCATGACGACTGTACTTTGTCACATTCAGTCTATAATAGCATTAGAGGTTTACGTTTTCTGTCTTGTAACATGGTCCAAGTCACCAATATATAGACTCAGACTAACCGCAGCATCTATCCCCCAAAGAGTGGTAGGTTTTCTTCTCTTACTTCCGGCTCTACAAAATATACTCACCCCCGTTTCGTAGGGCGGCACACGCGCGCTGGTCCTCGAACCCCCCCGAGCTATCTCGAGGGGAAGAAATAACGTTTAGCCGATGTTCCTGATTCCTCTCTAGTAAATTGGATACTTCGTTGGAACGAACGAGCACCAGCAATAGACGAGAGTCGTCGACGAGATTACTAGGGATACCATAGCTATAGCTGGACCACTATCTATTTCTCTCTCTCTCTTTTTCTCTCTCTTTCTCTCTCTCTTTCTCTCTCTTGTTTCCGTAGCAACTCGATGTGCTCGATCATGTGGATTCTTCAAGTGGAAACTGGACTACGATGTCGCTAGACCATCATTGCTTTTATTCACAATAGTGGATTCTGTGGTCTGTACACTATTGTAGAATCGAAACGACGAACTGGAACTAACGAGGATAAATAAAGCTCAATTGTATAGCTGCAGTATCGTCGGATCGTCATATGTAGTAGGCACGTGCAAGGCATACACATGTATGCACAACTTTGTAGAATATCGGATGATACTGTTTTCCTCTGTCTTGTATGTGTCTCGTTGGCACATCGTACAGTAGTGGACAACCGCAGTTCTGTTTACTCCTCAGCTTTACGGCCCTCATCTTCTCTCTTCTCTCTCGGTCTCTCTCTCTCTTGAACTGGACATGTACGTAATTGCTAGACACACGTAATTCTATACCCCTCATCAAACTATCTTCGATTTCATGACCCTTTTTGCTCTGTAGCACGAACTACCCTTCCGGATCCTTTGATCTCCTTGAGAATACAGTGAAGCTAAGCTAGTCATATATGCCTAAAAATAATTGAGTAAAATCTAGCCTCGATGTAAAATCAGTTGGGCCGAAGAATAAAAAGATTAACTGAAACCATATCTTGATGATATGGTACACTATTTTGCAACATTAATCTCGAACAAAAGAGAAATTGCAGGTTTGATAAGAAGAAACGGAAGATCTGTTGCTACCTAGAAAATGATATGTAATGAAATGTTAGCTGTTACCTGGAGAACCAAGCACAAATTTAACGAGACATTCGTACACATGGAAACTTGTGACGATAAACCTCGAAGTTTTTATACAGCGTGTACACTGCGAATTGTGAAGGATACATTGGCGGGAAGCCACTTCGCGAAGATTTCTCGTATTTGCATTCGATTGTCTATTACGATACTCGTTCCTATCGTTATTGATGACGAACGAGAGCTTTCGAATAAATTGAATTGTTTTCGAGCTCTGTAAATTGTTACAACCTACTGAACTATATATGTCCATGAAAATAAACCATCGATGTGTTTCTCTGTTTCAGCAGCAGTCGAGACAATTCGTGGTGTAGCAGGGAAAAACGTCAGTCTCCCTTGTGACATACTTCATCAACCTCGAGATGCGAATGACGCGGTCGCCATGGTACTCTGGTTCAAAGAGCCTAGTGGTGAACCTCTATACAGGTATATACCATGAGCTTTACTATACTACTGATGTTTATAGCAGAACATCAGCCGTAATACATTATAGGTACCTAGTCTCTACGATCGACGTCAAAGCTATGCATATAAACATGAGTGAAATCTCTTTTCTACGTTGTAAAGATAAAATGAAAGATTTCTGTACGGTGTACGTAGAGCTTGAATCTGTATCCAACCCTGTAACTGGATAGGGATTTTTGACATTAAGTTAAATAAACCGTAATCAAGATTAGCTTTACACGAGTTGGTTTAGTACGATGCAAACCTCTGTGTCATGGAGTGATATGTTTGCTTGTAGAGTGAGGTGACTCCGTATCATGGTCACAAGCGGATTGCACTGCTACCCAAAGTAGTGATATACCTCTGTCCCTGACTATATCGCCACTCCATCACTGTGAAAGCATGACACCGTTCGGGCACAGTCAAGTGACCCGTGTTCCTGCTTCTGGTGTAGTCATCATTGAAGCCTCTGCTGCTGCAACTGATACTAGGATGGGCTCATTGGTTGATATGATTTTGAATGCAGATAACAGTATGTGAATCTATGGACTTTGCTACACGTATCCGAACCAGCCTTAGTATTTTTAACCATTTTTAGTACTTTACCATAGCAGTTAGGTTTGATACCATTACAAAAAGAAAATGATAAGAAACACGGCTTAGTGAAAAAGTGACATCACCGAGAAAAAAGGGAGATTGAAGGGAAAAACAGAAAGAGAGACACGTCGTCAGAATTACCCGTAAAGCGTTCAACTTCAAGGGAGAGGGAGAATGAAGGGTGAAAAAAAGGAAATGAGAATTGTACGGCGTAAAGCTTCGAAGCAGTGGTGAAAGGAGAAAAAAGGATGAAAGTTGAGAAAGCCTCTCGTGTTACCATCATCTCCACTGTCACTTGCTTCACCAACTAACCGAGAATGTTGGAAGCTTTTCTCCCCGTTCTACTTATTCTCATCGCTCTCAGCTGCTCTTTTCAACCAACGAATTTCCCTTGAGCATCCCATCAATCGATTCTCAGTCTACTCTACCTATACAATATAATATACATACTGTACAGACGAGGCTCTATACATATATGAGAGTGTCGAGAAACATGAACACCCAGCCAGGCACATATAGCCACAATGTGCGTTATCAGGAAACCCACTTCAAGGAGAATAGACAATTATTACTGCGCAATAGGCTGTGTTAGTTATCGCATGAAAACAATTATCGCCTTTACGTAATAACTAAGCGTCGAAACAAGCTACACTTCAAAATTCATTGGTGAGTCGTCAATATGGCATCAAAATTCGAAGATCTCTTTGCATTTTCATTGACAATGCGGTGAGTCTTTCATTTGTTTTGATTTACATGTTGTATAAAAACATTGTAGTCAACAGGTATCAAATCGTAATCGTACAGCATAGCATTATTAATTTTAATATACAAGATGCCACAACCGACACATCATGAGCCAACGATGAACAACCCTCCTAATAAAACGTACAGTTATACCATACAAATGAGAAGAAAGTATTTGAGCATGTACGTTAACGACTGGATTCGTGTTGACGGAGATCCAACGATGGATGACGTTACAGTCACTTGGCTACGTGTCATAACACCAACTTCCGATATGGAGGTAAACAAATACGTGGTTCTTGTTTATTCAATTTGAATGCTAAACCATGTAACCGTCATTGGCCAAAAGGTACTTTATATTGTGCAAACGGCAGACGGCAGCAAGGAAATTGCGGCCAAGTCGTTGAATCTGCCACGACTCTGTTCCAACCAATATTTCTATGACTCATGGGACAGGAACATCGTAAAAATTTACAACAAGGAAATTACAGGTTCTCTCGGTTGTCCCATACTAGCGGCATTATACCATAGACATAACGCTACACTCTGGCTCTCTCGAGTATCTTGAAAAATATTACTCTCTCAACTTTTACCAATATCGTTCTTCCGTCATCGAGAATGAAGAGAGACCAAAAGATGAGGTCACATACCGGAAGCACTGGTAAGAATAGTAAATAACGTTGATATTCCTCAGGGTACGATCCATTCACTCTACACGTTCAACATCAACGTCCAGTTTGATAGAAAGGTGTCTTGCCAGACCTTACACTTCATCATGGACTTTTATCCCTACAAAGAAGCAATCTCTAGTCTTTTTCTCGTTCTCGAAGGTGACGTTACATCTGTTTTCAAATGCTAACTTCGTACTGAACTACAGATCCTTGTTCGAAGTACGGAAATGCTTGTTTTCGCCGATCTCTCTGACAAAATTCACAAAATATTGCATAGAGTGCATTACTAGCCATCCATGAATGGATGAAAGACGACTTATTCGTTCACTCGGAACATTTTTATATTCGTCAGCTGTGTAAATGTAAATAAAGCATAAGTAAAAATATGCACTTTCTATTTTCCAAACGGTCCCCGCACTTTCTGTCTGTCTGCTCTCGCGGTTTTTCTCACTTTCTTTGGTTCTTCTTTTATCGGTATTCGCTTATTCCACATCACCTTCGTAAGAGACGTAAAGCTTTTGTGAATGGAAATGGTGCTGGAAGAGTAGAAACCGAAGGATGAGTGGAACACTTGCGTTTCCAAGTCCATCGATGAAGCAGCGGCAACCAACCCGATGGAACTGTGCACGGATTCCGAATACTGATTGTCGGCTTACCACGGTTTTCTTATGAATAAAACAGTCGTTGCGATCTCACGGCGTTTTGTCTACAGGCAACCAGAAACATTTCGCAATAAGCTCTCGGGGTGGGTTGGTCTGGCTAGAAATAAGGAGTAAAAGAAGAAGAAGAGAAGAGAAGAATAGAGAATGCTGCGCCACAAATTTGTTGTTTCTAGAGCACAAGCCAACATCGCCCTCTTCTCTTGCATCTCTACTTTTGCCGTTCCCACTCAACGTTAATATTTACCAGAGTTATTTAATATATTAAAAAGACAAATTGCATGGACCACCCTAAGTTTGGTGAAAAATTTATTTGAGGAAAAATTGTTGAACATAAAATGGCCCTTGAACTGATCGCATTGATGAATTATGAAGAAACTGATAACCATGGTGAGGCAAAAAATACTTATAATAGTATCATACGGTCAAAAGTTATAAAATGCCCATCTTGCATAGGAAGTTCCAAGAAATCTCGCTAATGAGATATTTTATAAAAATTCAAAAGCTTCAAAGGTTTCGTAAGAATCTCGCCCGAGATATTTTTTCTTCTCTTTTTCAAGTCTCCAATTAAATAGGCTTCTTGTCTTTGAAGTGTACGTTATGCATCTCGTCTCTTCGTTGAAATGAAAATCTATCAACGTCTCGATTTATTCGGTATTCTAGCCTGGAATAACGTTTTACCGATGGTAATAAGAAGTAAGAAGATCTAACGGAACCGAGCACCAGTCGACTTCCTGAAATCTCTTCTTTAGTCGCTGAGGTAGACCGCAAGAGAGACCTTTACCAGCAGCGTAGTGGCAAAGTGTTTGTACTGATCCTAAGAGAATCTCAGGGCAACGATGGTACGCTAAAGAGAAAGAGGGCTTGAACTTTGGAAAATCGTGTGAGAGCGAGAGAGGGAGAAAGAGAGGACGATAAGGGGTTACAGAGCAAGAGAAAGGGAACAAGAAACATTGATGGCACAGCCGAGGAGGATAAGTACACCGTCACCGCCGACTTTGCCTAGGGCGAAGACGAAGGCGAAGGAGCTTCCTCGTCAACGTCTCCAAGGGATTTAACCCCAAAGTCGAAGAAAAGTTGTCCTTTGAGAAGCTAGAGGAGTTGTTCGGCGATTGCTCGTACAGTTGGAAGCGAACGAACAGTGCGCCACTGCTGAAGTGCACTTTACTACTTTCAAGTATTCCACGGGAAACACAATGCTTTCGGATCTAACCATTTGTGTATCTCAAAACGTGACATTCTAAAGTTTGTCTATCACCTTGAAAGACAAACACATTAGAATGATGTTCTTAAGAATCGGAGCAAAAAGTAATTGCCTATGGTTGGTCACCGGAGTTTGTCAAAGTTCATGTTTGGTAGTCTTTGGTAGATTGTTGTTAAAACTGCAGAGTGTAGAATCATATAGGGTAAAGTCTGGACGACATCGCCAATCTTGAAAATGTTTGAAGATGTGATATCCTTTCTACATCCAACTTTAATTCTGCAAAGAAAAAAAGATGAAAAGATAAAACGCAGCTGTGAAAGTAAACATCTCGAGCGTAGACGGTATTATTGGAGTGCAGCGTCTTATACCTGTTCTGCAGGAGAACAAATAGATTATTGGTTCAGGTAGGATAAATTTATAGACCATAAAAGAAAGAGACTGCAGGACATGAATTTATCAAAAAATCGTTCGTTTCAGAGAGCTACAAAACGTGGTACAAAATTGAGAAAGATGCTCTGCGAGAGATATATAGATATATAATTCTATGCGGTAGGTATGTCCTAGGATGGAAAATGTGAGCAACGCCGTCAGCTCAGTCTCACGATCGTTTAGGATCGACTTTAAGGTCCTCCCTGCCGAGTAAAATCCAATTTGTCGGTAGCTGAAGGTGTACGGCTCGTCGACACCCTTCACCCTGCACCCTCCACTTTGGAATATTACCTTCTTATTGAGGGAACGTGTCCTTTCTTCGGAAACAGTCTTCAGCCCGGGGATGTACCATACTGAGCCACCGGCCATAAGTGTATTTTCTCCACTTACACTCACACACATCAACTTTCAGTTTTCATATTCGCAGTTATGACACTTTGAGGGTAAGAATTCAACGATATCTCAACTGACAACAAATAAAGGAATAAGGAAATAGAATATCAATCGGCAGGAATCGATCATTATACTTATCCGTTTTACGAGTAATAGGTAATTAATGAAGCTTATTTACGAAAGAGATAATGTTCAGATCAGGGATGATGAAGCAAATAAAAATCAACGGTATTTCCTGCGAAAGTGCTGAGGGTCCCCAGAGCTTCACCTGTTTTCTCCTCTACTTCCTTCTAATTTACCGTAGCCTTCCAGGTATTAGCACGTATTACCAACGTGTTGTCTCTTGAATACCTGCTGCGCACGGAGAGAAAACCCTTTGTAGTGACAGCATAGTGACGATGCGGCAGCATGGGGCATGCTATCCCTACGAAGGGTTTTCTTTCCATGCGATGCTGTGCTCCGTACTAAGACGAAAACGAATATCCGTTCACTGTACTGCTTCCACGTATTTTCTTTTTTTTTTTTCTTTTTTCGTTCTTATCCACCCTTGGGAAAAAAAAGAAAAGTCTAGTTATTTGATCAAAATGTATATGAAATTTTAGTTTTCTTCGAAATGTGAACTTATTTTACTTGTCATTAAACAAATACAAAATTCGAAACATATGGCACAAAAGTTAAGGAAAAGATGTCAGAAAGTTGGAATGCATCCTTCCATTACAATGACAATCAATCGCAACTTTCCTAAATTTCCTTCGTGATGACAAGTACAGATTTCGTCTTATATATACTTGCTCCTGATTTTACTGCGTAATGTCTCGACGGTATTCTCGTTGGGAGTTTTCGTCTTGAAACAAAAAGTATAACATCTTGACTAGAAGAAGGAGCAAGCATGGAGGAGCGAGTTTAGTGTTGCTAAAGTTGTTTGCACTGAGCGACAGGTCATCGAATACGTATCTCGAGACTTCTGTAGGATTATGTACAAA
Source organism: Odontocolon sp. PSUC_FEM 10030002 (assembly GCA_018906895.1). Classification (NCBI taxonomy): domain Eukaryota; kingdom Metazoa; phylum Arthropoda; class Insecta; order Hymenoptera; family Ichneumonidae; genus Odontocolon; species Odontocolon sp. PSUC_FEM 10030002. Next base: position 8,953 of record JABMBT010095330.1, read on the forward strand.
CTTTGTTGAAAATGATTGATCGCGCACCGTACAGAGGAAACACCCGTGGAGGAAGCCTCGTGTGAGTTAGTTGGGAACGTTAAGCCGATCCGCGAGTGATCCTCAGCGTGCATGTTTCACTCCCTGCGGAAACGGGTTCACGGATGCGGATCTATTCTCGACGTCATAACATATTCGGCGTTCTATGAAATTTCACGATAATTTGGCTTGTATGTTATAAAAAGTTTGACGAATATCACAGAAATTTTTCCGAAGTCTAATCGATGTTATTCGATGTTATTAAAAACATTTTCGGACGATGTTCCACCCAAAAGCCCTGAAATGTAGTTTTCTTTTTACTTTCCTGAATTCCGACGACGCGGGAGATCAAAAAATGTTTTTTCAACTTTAATATCGCGTTTAGATAGTTTTTTTTATCGAAAACTTTCTGCTGATTACGAATAACGAAGAGATTGTCTCGAAATCTGGAGGGATACAAACATAAATAAAATCAAAAATTTTCCCGTTTTTTCAATCGAATCTGTTCCCGAAGTTCTGCGCCCGCAACTCATGTTTGGATTTATAAAAAAATCTTCGATTCGACATGATGCATCACATACAATCTAAAGGAGAAAAAACAATTAGAAGCAAGAGGCTGTGTAATATTTATACAGTATGTGAAAAGTTTGTTGGTAGATCGCTCGCAAAGAGATCTCTTTGCCTCTTGCCGGGAAAGCCGAGCAGGACGTGCCAACAATTTTCATTCTGTTCCATTCCAATTAGCCAGCATCAAAGGGAAAGTTTGCAAGGTCCGAGTTTGTTACCAGACCAGAACTGCAGTAGCTTCAGGAAAAGGGAAAACGTAGTGTGGGCGCGCAGGGAATATGAGTACGTTGTAAAGATATCTAGTAGAGAGAGAGAGAGAGATTATTGAAGTGAGATAAAAATCAGAATGGAGAAAAGTAAGTGAGAGAAAAAAAGCTCATGTGGTAAAGAATGGAATTGACTCATACTTTCCTGCTCCCTTTACCATATTCATTCAAAGACATTCATTCTATCGCAATTGTTTGCTCGCTCAATTATCTTTTCGTCCCAACATTGTTAACTGATGAACCGAACTCTGCAGAATATAAGCTGAAAATGAAATTGGAGATCCAGAACAGCTTTGTCATTGCCGGGTTCTGGTTTCATCTGATGTCGGTTAGCTTTGAGCATTTATGTCATACACCACTGTCATCAATCCAATTTACTTAATTTCGAAGTATCTACTTAACTTTATAGCTTTGCTCTTTAGATGCACAATTTAGCAGATCGATTATATTTGTCACCATCAGCTATCACTCTAAATTATCAATGGTGGAGTACTTCGCGCCAGTTGCTCTCTAACTCTGGTTCATTTCATTACGTCTGACACTTTCATCTCAGTTCTCGTTCTCATTCACTGTCTCTCTCTCTCTCTCTCTCTCTCTCTCTCTCTCTCTCTCTTCGACTTTCGATGAACGACCTTTTTTTCCATTCTATTTGTGAATCCTCGATCAAGGCGTAT
>JABMBT010095441.1:0-10474 GCA_018906895.1 Odontocolon sp. PSUC_FEM 10030002
GGGGGGGTACGACCTCGTACTCGGGATTTCTCGTGTAAAATCGCTCTTCTCCGGCGTCGTCCTCGCTGATGTCACGACATTCCTGTCGGACCTTCGAAGGACTCGTGTAATCAACCTTCAGGTCGTTGTGACGTTATAGAAATTTTGCCTTATCTTTTTTTTGCCCATTCACCTCTCCAGACCAAATCACAAGTTGTGGAGTTGTTGCATGACCTTGTAGTCTAGGTTCCTCACATTAAATCGTCCCTCTTTGACATCGTACTTGCTGTTGTCCAACCGTTTCTGTCTTAAGGACATAAAAGCCACTAAAACCATCTTTCCTCCATCATCGATATTTGTTTGATCATTCTTTGTTATTCGTGCAGCGATTAATCCCGGTGACAAAATTTTGTTTACCCCCTCGTGGTAGCGTTGATACAGGATGAGTACCTGTAGATACGATACTTGTTAATGGCGGGGATACGAGATTCCCAAGACCACGTGGAATTGGGTTCTCGATCGTCTTGGAAAGTTCCTCAAGGTGACTGAGCCCCCTCACTCGACACTGCAAGGCTCGCCAAGTTCGGCTGCGTGCATTCGAGCTTTCTCTCACTGGGGCGAGGGTGAATAGGGTGATAGAAGAAGGGGGTTGGTTTCAGACGTTCAGGGGGTTGCGGAGGAACGAGACAGAGTGAGTCTGAGGGGGGCAGGGAACTTTGTTCTTGTTCTTGCGAAGAACTTTGGGACCCCCTCGCTCCTCTATTCCTTCCACCCTCTGCCCCTCACACATCGGACACTTTCTCTGTCTGTCTTACCCTGTCTCACGATCTTCGTGCTCTACTCCGAGGCCGTGCCATTGAACAAACTAGTCTCGACGATAGTTACTTCTTTCTTGTTACTCGAGTAACAGCAACAGTGCAGCAAGGCTACCAAGTTTCTCACAGTGAGTTAGCCAAAGCACAGCAGACTTCTCCCTCTCCACCTCCTTGCTCCATCCCACGAAGGTTGCCGCTCTACGAAAGCTCGGTGAACTTGGCTCATCTCTTCGTCACCGCCCCCTCCCCCTCCCGACACACTACTCTCGATTCCCGGAAGCTCCATTCTTCTTCAGGGTTAACTCCACACCAGGACACGAATCTTCGTCATCATCTTCCAGTTTTCTACTTTGTCAGGTATCGTCCAGTAGCGGTGTAAACCTTGCAAAGTCGAGCCTTCCCCATAGCCCTATTTTGTGCGAGGGTAGTTTTGTTTCCTCGAGCCAACAAGGTTGAAAGCTCAACTTCGGATCGTCGGTATCGTCAACTTTTGTAAATCATTTGACTGTTTCTCAACAATGCTATATGGGCACTGTCTCCTATCTACTTCCAATGGAAATGGGGGGGAAGTGAGTTTGAGGGACGATGAACCCTGTTGAAAGGGAAGGGGGTGAGAAAGCCGTTGGAGAAGGAGTAGAGAGAGAGAGAGAGAGAGTTGGTAGGGGGATTGTTACCCGAAGTTTAAACTTGGTTGTCGACTGCCGTTAACAAGGTTTGCCATGGGGCTGGTTCAGTAGTGTCTAGGTCTCGGGGTGTGCTACATCTCGCGCCCCCCATGTGTTTCCTCCACCACGGTAGTTCCGTCGCCGTCATCCTCGTCGCCTCCCCCCTTTTGGAAACATCTTGCGGTTCGTGGTATGAACGGTGAATCCTCAATTCGATAGTCGAGATTTAACCGCGCGTTCACGAGGAACCAACCGCATTAAGACTTTTGGTCTCACAATTCGGCCTATTTTCCGTTCACTGTCCTATCGTGCGAAAGGATAACTTGTATTCTTGAATGGATGCAAGTTACGAAGCGTGAACCGATTGAACGTGAGAACATTCCCGTCGGCCTTTTCGTGCCGTCGGGTAGATTCCTAAACATGGCCGGACTCTTGAAAAGCTCGTGTTCACCCATATCGCGATATGTGCTGGAATGGACCTCTTGTGTTACGCAAAAAGTGTTTCGAAAAATGTATTAACGCTTCTTTGAGTGCTTCGGGACACGGTGGAACTTTTGTGAATTCAGCTAGGCCCGACGAATCGTTGACTTGTACTACTGTCAAATATTTCGAAGGTCCTGGGGACTGTTGAGACGCATTTAAACGGTTCGTGAGTATATTGTCAATTTATCAAGCGTACCAGATAGTGCAAATAAGATTCTATGAAAGTCTGAAATTGTCGCAGATTTTATACCGTAATCGACAATCGTCATTGAACGCTTTTCGAAGCATTCAAACGTTGATTTGTCTTCCCTCGCTGTTCTCGTTTTACATAAACATCGCCCGGTTTGCTGAAACGTGTGTTAAACGTCGCGTAAGAGGTACTTGTCGCGATTGGCCTTAGCAAGAATCGATTATCCGAATTCGAGCGTAGAGTCTATACCCCGAAGTAGTATAGTTTTAACCGATTTGTCATGCTCTGATTCGGCATGACCGCCGTTCCAGGTCAATTAACAACAGACTCTCCGGCACGATTTACATCGTAGTGTATACCTCGAGAATTTTTAAGTACACGGTATTTATAACATTTCGGAATAATCACTGGAACGAATCTCTGTCATTATACCGTTGGCATCAATTCCTATTCGATTTGTTCTATTTTCGAAGCATATAGATGCCTCGATCCATTTCTGTTCGGTCTGATTGCACTGATTTTGCTTGACCAGCGAGGCACCATCATCGTGTTCCCTGGAACCCATGATTTTCCACCATCCGGATCCCCATTTGCCTCGTGTACCCCGGTTACACAACCGCAACCTCCATTTTCCGTCCTACTCACTCGCAACCCTCTCCCTTGAACCCTCCGGTTCACCGGGCGTACATCATGGTTCTTGTACACACCAAAGCAACCAGGACCCAAGCCAGCAGCTCGATGGAGAACGCGGAGCTTTTGAGAGGCGTGGGTGGTCCGCATTCTTATACGCCGAGAGCTCGAGACTGCTGGGCTTCATCCCTCCAGGGTTGTAGTGACGTGTCCGTGGAAGGGTAGATGGTTTGGTTGGTTGGCGAGAGGACTAGCCATGAAGGCGGTGGAGGTGGATCGTGGCGTACGAAGAGCACCAGCAGCAGCAAGCAGTCTGAATAAGGGTAGAAATAGTATTAGTATGTACAAGAGATGGTATACACATACGGGTAGAAGAAGACCAAGAAGGGAAAGAAGGGAAAGAAGGCAGGCAGTAGTAGCCTCCCTCTGACGACAGGAGCGAAGGTGGGTGGTTGTATCATCGAGCTTCCTCAGTCCCAAGCTTCTGAGAAAGAGAAACGAAGGTGGAGAAGATGATGAGGAGAGCAAGAGGAAACCAACGGAGGTTGCGTTGGAGTAGGATGACTCGGAGTAAAAGAGGGTTGAGGAGGGGGTGGCCGAGAGTGCCAGGCGGGGGTGGTCCAATCAGCGGCGACTACGGGTGGTGCGCTGCGCGGCCCACCTCCACCAACCACTGCTACCACCACCAGGACCCCGTCAGCCCCCCTCTGCACCCCGTCACTCACCCCTCAGGTTATGTCCTCCGTGAGAGTCAACCCCTCCTTCTTTCTACCCTACCTCCTCCATCTCGCTTTCTACTGCTACGATTCTCTCGTGGTGCCCCTTCTGCTCAAGCCGTTCGTTCGATCTCGTTCTATTCCTCTGGTTTCTCTCATCTTCTTACTTGCTCTGTCTTCGCTTGGAGAACCGGTGACTGTGTATATCGCTGCTGCTGCTGCTGCCACCACCAACGTTACTGCACCTCCTCCTACGACGTCGTGTTCGACGTCGCCGCTGCTGCTGGTGGTGCTTCTGCTGCTGCGCCTCCGTACCCTGGATCCCACGAGCTGTTGGAACACCCGATGTTCCCCTTGCCTCCCAAAGGCTGCCCAAGACACCGGGAGAGCGAGACAGAGAGGGTGAGAAAGGGAACGAGTGAGGAAGCTGGAGGAAACGCGATAGAGAGAGAATGAGACCTAGCGAGATATTCACCAGCAGCAGCATGAGCGGAGATTGTTGCCCGGTCTACCTCACGAACGACCACGATCTGGACGAGCTCGAGGCGGAGTGTAGCTGAGGACGAGCGGGATCTTTCCTCTCAACCAGCACCAGATCCAGCAGCATCCGAACCATCATCATCCACAACAAGCGGCAACGCAACAGCATCCAGCATCCAGTATCATTTTTTTTTTTCGTCATTCTAAACATTTATTTTTTTGTTTCCGGTTTCGTGGTTATCTGATTAATACGCGGTACCGGAAGGACCACAGGCAAGAGAAGTGGAGTAAGGACAAATCGAGAAGGATAGTAGGTTCGCGTGCGTTTCTCTCATCGATTGAATAAATAAATCTTCGTTGATAAAGTTAACGGTTAAGCGTGATAATATTCCTTTAATTAGTATCGTTATCGCCAGATCGGTGGACGGTCGTCGGGCGACCGTCCTTTGACGAGTTTTAAACGGAGACGCTGTTGCAACGAATTAAATAAGAGAACTGATAGAAAGGGTTGTGGTGGACATTCGTGCTGTTGGTGCGATCGCGCGGATGGAACAGTGATCCTGCCAAGATTTTCATAACTGTAAGTAGATAAGTAAGAAATAACATATCGGTACTTTTCATATGAGTGAATGATAAACTGCGATAGTTTATTGTAGTCTGTGTTTGCCGTTGAATTATTTTCGAGAGGGGTGAAACATTGTGTTTATGTATGTCTGAGTATCACGGTCTGTTTCTACTTCTCGCGTTGAAGAACACGCTCGGATAAACACCTGCGCACCGGAAACGCATGCTTTCGCATAGTCCGGGACGAAGAACTCGATAATTCGATCCTTTCTGGACGATTGCGCCCGAATCTCGAAGAACTTGCCACCCCTGACGCTCGCAACCCCTGTATTCCTGAAATATATCACCTCGAACGCTCCAAGGGACTTGTACGTTACGGCTGCTATGCGTATGCTTGGTTTTCCCATATACCAATGAGATACGAATAGGTCTCTGGCCTGGATGAATTTTTCAACGTGTATGATTCTACTCGTGTCTGACCTTTAGTCTTTTCTACTGAAGAATCTTGATCTTAGCATAATCAATATTTATCGAGCGTTTAAGGATAATAACTTTTCAACAAGTGCGGGTTGTTGAGGCAGTCTAAAAGAGACCTAGATATAATCATGATTGTTTCTATTTCTTGTCGTGAGTGTCAGTTTGCCTATTCAGAGTACGGTATGTTTTATGCGGCTCATTGAAATTTTTCCAAATTTATTGAAACTTGATTCCCAAGGAATTTACAAAGTTTTAAGGTACAAGCAAATCTCAGTGTATGGATTCTTAATGTACCAAGCTATTCTGAATACTCGGACAGAATCTGTAGTGACGCAAACTAAAGCCTTGAGAATTATAGTTACAAGTAGATTCGGTCGTGTCTGATTACTATTCGTTTCTACTTACATCCCCAGATTTAGACATCATCAATAATCATCTGATAATTAAGGATAGTCAGCTATAAGATTAATCACTGGCGAGCTGGAAATAAAGAGACAACACAATCATATTTTTCTCGGACCCTATAGAAGCTCTTCTCAACAGAGCTTTTAGTTTCTGGAGAGGGAGAGGGAAACGTAGGAATTCCCAGAGCGGGATAGAGAGGGTACGTGTCACGTATTAGGTCCAAATGGATGGTACGTGGAACTAGGGCGATGAGATTATCTCAGACCGAGTCTTCCCAATAAACCGAATGGTTCGGAATGACTGCAATTATTGCGTCGCACGTGTTTTGTCGGTTTGCCGATCTTCCATAGCGTTTCATCCCACCGACCCCCCTGCCGATGAGCTACTATCTAGATAGATAAAGGGAGCTTGCGAATGTGTATCATTGAAGACTCAGAACTATAGGCATCTCCTATTCGCTAAATACGCCTCGTCGATTTGTGTCCATCCAGCTGAACGTCTCCGCGCTTTGTACGAGCTTTATACATATATATATATATATCACGTATACGAGGCGCCCCTAAAACTTTTTATCTCATATGGTATCTTCTTCCTTCATCGTCGAGATTGTTAGTATCGACAGGCCTGATTCCCTTTATCTAACGGACAGTAGAACTATGGTTTGTTTAGTTCGTTCCATAAAACGTATCGACGTTTATCGGAAAAGCTTCGACATTCGCGTGTCCATCGACTCGATGATTTATCTTTTGCAAAAGCTCATAGTCGAACCGATAACTATTTATAAAAGATACCTTCCTCTGGGTTTCTTCGTACTAGAACCAAAGTTTTCCGACGGACTGAACATACGTAAGCCTGCAGTCTCGAAGATTCAGGTTGTTGCATCATTTTTTATTCATTCGATCGACGATATAGCCCAACTATACAACCCTCAACGAAAGCTCCCAGTCTCTATTCTATTCCCCGGGGTTATTGCGACGAGTTCCCAAGGAGTGACGCCCACTTATTGCATGATACTTGGAATAATTTGTGCGAACGAGGATGTAGGATCACGAGATACTCCCGAAGAGTATGATGTCTGACCATAAATCGTTTTCTACTTCGAGCAATCGTTTTAGCGATTTAGCCACTTCCGTTCATTCAGCTGATCGATCGAGCTGTTGATATCACATTTAAATAATTTTTGGAACCACGATCAAGGGATGACGGGAATGTCAGAAAGATCACAGCATCTGATCGTAAATCCGTTTCTACTTTAAACACTTACTACGCCATATAGCAATCGCGTTCCGTACTCTGGTCACTCAGGCTGTCGGTCAGCGTCGGTCACGAGTCGTGAATTAACAGCACGTCGATCTAGACAAGAAACGAAGGGAAGAGAAAATCCACGAGAAACATGCAGTCCACGACAAGCGAGTGAACGAACGGTATGAATAGTGTGGCAGCTAAGGGAACTTCATGAAGGCTCGGTGGAGTCACGCGAGGGTGTGAACAGAGTTGACACGCGAGGGAATCCAACACAAACCGATCTTTCGTTTACGGTCACACCGAGCGTTTATCGTCGGGAGGGTAGTCAATTAACGTGACGTTGCACACGCGTTAAAATAACGACCTATTTTTTTTTTGTAACGAAAGAAAAAATTCAAGAGAATTTCATTGGAACACGGTTTGAACGATGTACGAAGGCTAGGGATGAATTTTCACGCTCCATCGTGCGAAACTCCGATATAAATGATGGAAAGCTCAGCGCTAGAGGTATATCCGTTTCGTGAAAGCTCAGCTTTTTTACTATCCCATCCCCTTAAACGTTATTACGATCTTTGCTTCGGTATAATATATCCACAATGGCTCTCAGTCGTTCTCGGTTAGAGCCTAGAGCTTCGTAGCTTGCTTTCCCTTACCCCCTTCTCTTTTCCAACCCCTTTCGACATCGTCGTCGTTGCAGCTCCGCGCAAAGCGCAGTTTCGCCCATCTTTCTCGTTCTCGATGCGAATACCGAGAGAGCGAAGCAGAGGGATGAAAGAAGGGAAGAGAACGTACAGCAGCGAGCCTCGAGCCGGTGAAAAGTTTTCCTGTGCAAAGTACCACGCGGACTGGCTCGAGGTTATGAAATTCTGATGGCTCATAAAATGTAAGAAAATTTACAGACTTCGCCTTCTCTCGGTGTGCTACGTAGTCTTTCGTCGTACTCGCCCCTCTGTTCGCTCTGTCGTTCTCACTGACGTACCCGAGAATAAGCAGAGAAAGTCTGTATAGTGAGAAAGCCAAAATGGCCAGCAGGCGCATGCTGTGCTCTCGCGTTGTATAAAGTTTTTAAACTCGTACCGATCGATTAGGTGAGTGTAGACTCACTCTGTCGTGGCAAAGGTGACTATGCGAACCTTTATATCAGGGTGTATAGTTGCCCTCCGCATCTCACCCTCGTAATATGTAGCAAATTCTCACTAGTGAAAATTTAAACAAGCTTTTTATAGTTCCGTCTTGAAAAAATCATCGGTCAAACGCTCGTGAGTGTCTTGCATCAAAGACTTTGAATATGGAAGAAAGATAAAAAGGGGTGGGAAGCCAGAAGAAAGTCACGGATTGAGCTACGAGAGTTTAGCCGTGGTTCTGGCACAGCAGGATATTGGTACGGAATTAATATTTATTCGACGGAAATGAGAGGGAAATATAAATACGAGAGTTCGCGAAGAAGTTGGCGTTCTCTCGTCCTCAAAGTACCGTTCTATCTTCCTCTTCCGCTTCTTTCGTCTTGGCAATCGGATTCAGCGTTTCTCGAAACCGAGCAAAAAATTTTCGCAGTCTTCTATACCTTTTCCTCGTCGACTGGCACGTTTTGAGTTACACTCTCGATCAAAGCCAGTCGTCGGGAAAAATCAGGATTCTGAGACCGGAAACTGGATATAACGAACTCTTAAACCAGGATCTAATGAACGACAGGTCAAATATGACCATCGATGATCATTGAGTCATTTTTTTATAAATTTTCTTTTGTATTTGCTCACTATTTCTATGTCGTCATCTGACCGTTTCAAAAGGTATGTCTGCACCGCACAGCCGTCACTACTCCAAGAGCCTAAATTCTGAACGAAAATTGTACTGTTCCATTTTGTTTTACGTAGCTCTGAGCCCTTTCTCTTCCATGGTGGGTTGAAAGCCAGTGATAGAACGATACTGGGTGCACACGTCCTTCGACACGAACCATGCCCGGGGTAACCATCACCCCAGCTCCGTCGCTCGCCAATCTCCCGCGAATAATTATGTATAAAGTCGTGGAAGTGGTTGCGTTGGTGGATGAGATGGTTGGTGGTTGCCGTTGGTTCTCGAGGTTCTCTCGTGGTGGCCCGCCGCTCAAAATACGTCTAAATATTAATGAGGTGTCCCTGCCTACGGCGAGTCGAGTCTCCTACCCTCACATCATCCTCATCCCCCTTCATTTTCGCGTGTCGGCCATTCACTACCCTCAACGGCCTTTGCCTATAAGCATAAGCAGAGTCTCGTAACTGTAAACCCATGGAAAATCGCATGCACACCTCGAAGCTTACATTCAACTCGCTTCAGAAACTTCTTGCAACCTGGGGTCAGAGTTTTAATTCGTGTCTGACTACATAGGGATCGTTACTACTCGACGAACTCGCTATAGTTTCATTCTACAGTCGTTACAACTGGCATCCGCTTCGCACATAGTTTTTCCAGTCAGACGCAACGTTAATTCACTTGACTCTGTAGGTGACTACGAACTTGTTGGGATAAGAGTGAAGCACAACAGAGTGGAGAGGGAAACTCGGAAGAGGTAACCGGAATGGGAAGAGGATAAGAGAAAAGGGTTGACAGGAAGGAGCCACTAGGATAGTTAATACAAAGAGCGTCGTGTACGAGTCGTCTTGGGACTCGACTCTACCTAACTCTGTTCTCCTTTCTCGCGATTTTCCTTTTCACTCCTTCCTGTTGTCGTTCCCGTACTCCCCGGGGACTGCTAATTGTGAGCGACAGTCGCACGGGTAACGGGGCCAACGTCGTTTTCAACGTCAACTCGGATCGTCGTCGTCCTCGACGTCGCCGTCGTAAGGACGAGAGCGTGGCTGTCGTCGACTCTGCTTGTCTCTACTTTATCCTCTTTCCTTTCCTTTTCCTTTCCTATTTCCAGCCATTCTGTCCTGCCTAGAAATCTCGTCTATTTGAACGCCGATTCCTTTTTCTCTTGTCTTTGTCGGTATTTCCACGTTGACTGTGGTCTGGTCTCAGCACACGCAAACCAGAGACCCTCTCGAACTTCCATCCCAAGTAATCATACACCAGTAGCGATAAGGGGATCGGCGAGGGTTGCGAGCTTTAGAGAAAATCAAGTCTCACGGTTGTCTTCAACGTTGGAGCATTTTCCTGAAAATTCGTCGACGAGATTCTACCTCGTTTCATCCGACTCCAGAAATCCTGACTTCTAGTCCCGTTGTCTTTGCACTCTTGGGTGACTGCGTGAAATTCAGTCACAGTGACCGACGAGCAAACCCCGCAGTTCCATTTAGAAACTTTGAAAACCGCAACTATAAAAATTCGTCCAGTCTATTCGTTCTTGAAATCTTGTGGTGAACCACCCAATTTGGCTTTTGAATTTGCATGCCTTTCCTTACCTTTTTCGTTAGTTTCAACCCCTACGAAAAGGGTGAAGTAGGAACCGCGATTGACAGCATTCGTTGCGTTTACTCACATTGCTAAAAGTCCCCGGGTTAGTTACTCACCCATTTCTACCTCCGTGCCCTCGCATCGAACTTTCATCCCTTCCCTGCACGACACATCTATACCACCTATACCAGGGATGAGTATGATGAAAATTCGTATCGGGAGCTTTCTCGTTCGCGACTAGCTGTCGTCGTTGAAACTCCACCGAACGTATTTACCATCGTCGAGGTACTTAATTTTCCTTTCGGAATTAAGTCTGTTCTGGTGTGAGGGATGCTACAGACCTGCCGAAGAAAAGTGAGAACGAAGACAGACAGAAACGCGGTGCAGGAGAAACTCCAAGCTCAAGGAAGAATCTATATGTATACATATATATAAAACATATATAGGTATATA
>JABMBT010095552.1:0-10473 GCA_018906895.1 Odontocolon sp. PSUC_FEM 10030002
ATATGTGTCCATTTCTACTTTGGTCTATTCTTCAGCGGGCATCTATCGAAGAAGGTCTATATACATTTTGCTGTACATAGAATAGAAGAAGAAGAGAAACATACGAGAAACGGAAGTAAGTAAGGAAGAGAAAGGAAGATAAAAGAGATTCGTCTGGCGCTCAGCCGCCGGGTCTGAAATCGATATTTCCACCGAGTGGAGGGCGCCGAATGACGATGCTATATTGGAAAGCGTATCGGTAAACAGTTCGCAGTTTCTATCGGCTGATTGGGATACAGGAGGCGAGGAATCGCGTCACCGGCAGCATCGGAGACCGTGGACCTACACAATTGCTATAAGCGATACGACGATGGGGTACAAAGAGTCAGGTTGAATCGCGAGCCCCACCCTGGAGCTCCTAGCAGCGGCGACAACGTCGGTCTTTGCGTTATACGGAAGTGGAAACCTGTAAAAAAAAGACGAAGGAAAAAGTGAGAAAGCGACGCGACTGCGAAGTTTGAAAATGAATTTGAACGTCGTCGAGTGAAATTCGAGTACAATTCGATAAATTAGAATTCGTATCGATTATACATAGCCGGTGTATAGAACCGGAGTCGGAGGATTAAAATTTCAGAGACAAATTTAACGACAGGGAAATTTATCCGTACGCGTAAAATTTGATGAAGTACTATTTCGATAGCCGTATTTTTTCTACCGCAGGTATTCTAGGATCGGGATAACGTAACTGTAGATATCCAGACTAGCAGCAGTCGAGCAGAGATCTGAAAATTCCAAGCGCATGGGGGTGTAACATTGAATATGCATTAGCGTCAGCGCGGCGGACGCCGAGGGATGCAATGCCGAAGGACGACACGGACGTGGAGAAGGGAGGAGGATTGCTACAGGGCTGCTGATGCCGGTCGACGCGGACAGTCAGTCGGAAGGGAGAGAGAGGGTGAGTCGCTATTGTGACCGGAATAAGTAAACCATGGAGAGGGGGGAACAGCCGCGCGTGAGAGGTCTTGAGGACTCTGGGACTTCCCTCAGGAGCTTCCTGGATGTACCTGAAGCCCTTCAATTTTTGTCTCTCGTTTCCTCTTGTACTCTCGTGAAATGTGCAATGGAACGATGATGAGGACTCTCCATTGAATAATTTGCATAACGCGCTTATATCAAATAGATCAAATTAAAAGTGTAAGTAATTTTTAACAAAAATGTTGTTAATTTGTTCACAAATGAAATGACTCGAGATAAATGTTTGTGTAATTTTTTTTTTTCAGTGCAACTGAGGTTTGGTATTACTCTAAAATCAACGGATATCGTTCATCCATTGTCGTTAATTCTGTTTTGTCGAACAATCTGCGGTGCTTTGCGTTTCTCTGTGGAATATCAGCAGAGCGATCGCGTTGATGGTTTTGGCTATTGGCTTTGTCACAGCAGGCGTATGGATACGCGTTGATAACGAAGCTTAAGTGTGACCCTTCTCGGTCCCGCGCAGGTGCACGTACGTACGTGGCAGTGCATATAACACGTGCAGAACAGAAGCTGCATCAGTAGCTGGTACAGAGAATCGATGCTTCAACGAGCTCAGTGAGCGTGAAACGTCGACTATATACGAACAGAAGCGGCAGCAAGAGGGACAAGAGGGAGATGGTTGAGCTTCGGGAAAGCCTCGACTCTCGTCGTCTCAACTCCCATCCCATAGCCTCAATCCCCCAGGATCCAGGCTTTAAAGTTTGATATTACCCTGGCAAGTGTCCATGGCAATCTTATAACTCAAGTACGCCCGCGTTACGCGGCATCGAGTTTACCTATGTAGCTGTGTAATGCGTGAACTGTATATGAGAAGAGGCCGTACGAGGCTACTGGCTTTGCCTCTGATGCTTTAGACACTGTGTCTCTACTTTGGTGTACACTTTCTCCCCTGTTTCTCCTCTTCCGCCACTCCGTTCGCTCTTTTTCTCCACTTCTCGGCTTTTTCGTTCTTTTCATGCCAAAGTTAAAGCTAATGATTTCAGGGACTTTCACGAACTCCGTGAGTGTACGATGAATGCGTGCGCGGCAGAGTTCGAATGGATGCTGCGAAAGAGAAACTCGAGTAAAAGATAGAAAGCGAGTGAACGTGCGCGCCAGTAGTTACGGTAAGCAACGCGTCAGACACGGTGGAAAAAAAAGAAGGCTCCTCTACCACACAGTTCGTAGTGATCGTATACATCCGTGAGGGTTGTACGGCAGACGGACGGAGAAAACCAACGGCAGAAGCGGCGGAGAGAACGCATTAACGAAACTTTCGGAGCGAAGTCCCTCGCGTTCTCGCGCGCGCTATTTAGAACGCGCGCGCGGCCTGGTAGCTCCGAGTTGAAGGTAATACTTTTGGCAGCTGCTCCTCCCACGTTCCTCGCTGCGGCTGGGACTACGTGGGACGAGGCGTGCTATATATAGAGAGCGATAGATAGAGGATGAAGGAAGAAGGGCTGATTCAGTTGTGAGGGTTCAGAGGGAAAGGCCACCAGCAAGCAAGCAAGTAACCAAGCAGCAGCAACGGGCCACGAGCCCGAGCGCCTGATCGAACGGGAAGTAAGTTTAAGTTTAATTAACGTGCCACATCGAATCCATTCGGTGCTACTTTCACCTATCGTCCTTCTCTCCCGCTTTGCTCTTCCGGCTTCGTTCGCCTTGTGTCTCGTTCCGAAGTCTTTCAGTCTGTTCCAGCGAGCCTCGATGCCACCCTCGTACGAACACACACGTTCGTCTCCACTAATACGTTGTACGAGCTGAGAAGAACACCAACGTCAGCGTGTTTATTCGTTCGTACGTTCCTTCCTTCCTTCGAGGGAATCCTGCGCTTATAGTAGCTGCTACTCCCACATTTTGCGGAAGCTCCGAGAAGCTTTCTCGATCGGGCAAAAGCTTCCGTTTCGTTTCGGGAGACGAGCGAGAGAAAGATTCGACTGTTGTAGAGCGGAACGAGCGAGAACGGTGTTGGTTCGGATCGTTCGTTCGTTGATTCCGCAGTTTTCAACTGTCAGCCCGGGGCCAAGCTCGTAGAGCACATTGCAAAGCTTCCAGATCGCGAGCAAGCGATTACTTTCGGAATGATCGACGCCCCGCCACGCTCGAATGACTAATCAACGTCAATATGCCTCGCAGATAACCTAGAGCAGGTTTTAAAACCTATCAAAAACTTCAGCTCTACTCCGAGCTTGTTATTTTCCTTTTTTAATCTCACTTTTGTGCTTCCGTGAACTGAGATTTCGATACTTTTCTATATGTAGAGATATCGAAGACCAGTGCTCAGGATTAAGCACAGTTCACAGTAGATATAGTTCGTACTAGCCTGGCAATCCGTGAACGAGCTTGGCAGTGAGTGAAAACCGTTCGAGTAACCGAAGATGAACGTACACTCGATCTTTATCATCATTCTCGGTTGGATACATTTCTTCGAAGTTTCCCCTCGCCTTCTTTTTCCCCCTCCTACCACCCTCTTTGGGTCGAGCGCTGTATCCAGCACACTTTCACCGACTCTCTCGTTTCCATTGAGTGAGCGAACGAGCGTAGGTGGATCTCGAATTTCCTGCTTTTCATGCTGGCTCGTCCGATACATCGAAATAAGTGGCGGCGGGTCTGTCGAAGGGGCCAAGGCCTCTGAGAAAAATCGATCTTGCCATCATCATCCCCTGTCCCGGTCTCGTGGCTCTTCCGAACATCTCTCGTCCCTTTTTCGACCACCTCATCGACTCATCCCGTCAATGTGAATCTAACTCTTGCTATTCACCTTTCTCTCGTCTCAGTTTCATTCCCATTCTTCTCTCATTTCCTTCTGTACTTCGCTATCGGCACTATCTTGGTTAGCAGGGTGAAACGCGGTACAGCAAACATCGAAACTACCCCCTTTTCCCTGTCTTCCTTTTGGTATCACTGCGGTGGCTGAAGCGACGCGAGACACCAGAGAGCAAGGTAGATTGTGAGAGATAAGACGAATTGAAACCCGAGGAGGTGGCGGTAGAAGAGCTGCCCCGGAGAACTGGTCCTTCTCGGCGAGGGTGTTGCTAGGCTACTACTATATACTCGTATCTATGTATCTTGTTGTACAGTATAGATACCACACCAGAAAAGCTCGCTTCTTCAACGACGTTTACTTCCGCTCTATCCGGAGCCTCAATACAATTCTACGTTTCATCCCCCTTTTTCATTATTTTATTTATCATTATGCGAGAACGCGAGAAGTGTATTCGCGTTTACTTGATTTTAGACATCACTGAAACCTACATAGGGATCCTACATAGGGAAAGGTATTCGACGAATCTTATATTTTTTGTTATGGTTTGTACTATTTTGCAGAGTAACTAGAAAATAGCAAGTTGGGGAGAGTAGGGCAAAACGGGACGCCGGGGCAAAACGGGCCATTCCGTAAAAAATGTAGATGCGAGGAAAACTAAAATGCGAGGCAAGATCGGGTGTAAAGATGAGGCTGTCACGATTTCGGAAAGCACCGTCGAACCTCTTGATTTTACCTTGTTATATTTTTTTAAGGCGATGGCCTATTTTGTCCCGGTGTCCCGTTTTACCCCACTCTCCCCTACTACACTGCCATGTCTCTAATTGTCAAAGGAATTCCTGTAAATTACTGGGTGTTATTGGAGAAATCGTATTTATACATACCTTTTTCGAATGGAATACACATTTGCAAATTGTAATTTCCCTTTCGAAGATCTATATTATATGAGAGAATGGGGCATAATGGAACGCTGGGGCAAAGTGGGCGATCGGGTGCTAAGATGGGACTGTAACGATCCCAAAAAGCACCGTCGAACCTTTTCATTTAGCCTAATTATATTTCTTAAGGCAGTGGTCCGCCTTGCCCCAGAATTCATTTTGCCCCATTTTCCCTTACACCGAAACATTTTGGTGCTTCATAATCCTTGCTTTTATCCTATATTCCCTGTTTCATTCTTTTCGATATTTTATTTATCATGTTGCAAGAATGCAAGTGTAGGTGTTGAAAAAAGAAGAAGTAAAGAAAATAAAAGAAATCGATATTACTCGGCAACCAATTAATAACGAGAGATTTTGAAAAATAAAGCACCGAAATATAGCAGCGAAAGGTTGTGAATTTTGCTGAACGACCTGAAATAAAGATTTTGTAATAAGTAAAGTTCAATGTAAAAAACAACAACACAAGAATGATTTATGCTTCTTTGATTTTAGAGTATACCGAAGGGGGTAACAGGTTGTTTTAACGCAACCACATGTCGTTGCAGTAGGGATGCAGGAAGCATCGTCCTCGTCCTCTTCTTCGACGGCGATCGTTTCCATGTATCGTATCGACGACAACAGCACGTGGTGACCAAGCCCACGCATTGTTAAACGGGGCGGGCGAGGCGGTCGTGTTAACAAGGTTTCGTTGCAGTAGTGGTGCAACTGAAGCTGGAGCATCCAGTAATTCGAGCGTGGAGCGAGACGAGACGTCGGATCGATTGTTCCCAGGATCATCCGGTCGGTCGAATCACCGACAACGACGGTAGTCAGAACTGTCCAGTAGCCAGACGTACCTTCGATTAGAATCAAGAGATCCGTATCGTGTCGAGTAGCCAATTACTATCCAGCGATGGGGCAGTTCCTCAGTTTCGCCCAATTATTCCGGGTAACCAGAATTAGTAGACCGACTGGGTATTCGATCAGCCATCGGACACTGGATACTGATAGGAGCAGCAATTGACAATGTGTTTACCGATTGTATTACCAATATTGCTGGTATTTTACCAAAATGTTATATAAATGGCTTTCTGCGATCGCTTATTGGGATATAAACAATATTCAATCGAATTTGTATACGGGAGATCATAAACGAGAAATTAAAAACATTGCCACCTGAATTTTTCTACAATTTTGTATTTAAATGGGAATGATTTCCAATCAATTATTCGAAGAATCTATGCGGCTTCCTGGTGATTCCGGCTATTCGCTGTTTCCAGAAAATCGTTGGTAGAAGCTGAAACCTTATATTCCTGGACACGTTTCAATCACCTCGATCGAAGGGGGAACAAGGGAGGAGGAAGCCAGCGAGTCGTTTCACGGTGCGGCTATAGGTAGCTCCCATTATATTACTCAACGACTATATATATCCGCGAGAGAACTCTCATTCTCACCTGGTTTCACTATACTTCCAGCAACGAGGATGACGTTCTCCAATTTTCTCGCTTTCCAAATCGAGTGAGTACATAGTATAGTACACTCGAGTTAACGACTTCATCCGGACCAGTTTCCCAGAGACTCCAGAATCGGAATCCCTCTCCCTCTCTCTCTCTCCCTCACTTGTTTCCACTTCCACCTTCTGACAAAATCCCCCTCGTCTGTTTTACCAACCGGAATATTAACTGCATAGTAAATTCCATGGGGAAAGTCAACGTACCTGGGGTGAAATTAACAAGTTTACGAAAATTGATTAATTCCCTCATTGCAAGAATCAATAATATTGTTATCAGACTGGAGGGGGTTGCGCCTGGTTGATACGGAGCGAGGCCATGAAGGAAGGGGATGATTTCCGGTACGCGTTTACCCTGCTCGATTCGCGTACCCTTCGCGTTCTCGTGCGGATCCTATCCTCGGGGTTTATCCACCTGTCTTATCTCTATACCCACTTCGGCTTAATATCGTATTAAACGAGCTGCGTTCACTCTCGTCCTACCCCCCGAAAGCAACCCCTCTGGCCATTCGACGAGGAAACTCGTTCCAAGTTCGGACTGGGGTAACTCGCTCGCTCGCATTGCCACGCAATGAGAAACTCGGGCTCGCATATATGCATAGAATTACATATACGTTAAGGATAACGCTGCGAAAGGGAGAAACGCACTCTCATCAGGGGTGTTTCATCCCCTCTTGTATCGCGAGACTCAGATACAACATTTCTGCAAATATTGCATTTCCGTTTCTTTCGAATGTAGAGAAACAAAAAAAAGTATAACTAATGCGAAATAAACCTTGCAGGACAAACAGATTTGATGGGGTTGAAGGGACAATCAGGAAATTCCCGACCTCTTCGGTTGAGTAAGGGTGAGGGATAAATCCCAGTCTGAGAATGATAAAAGGATTATTAGAGCTTTTGATTAGATATGAACTATGTTTGATCCTTATCAGAGTAAATCGTATTATATAGTTTATTGAAAAGTGAAACAGAGGGTTGAATATGTTTCTGGTTACAAGGGTTGTAGTTCTCGGTGCACGACGTGACGAGAATTCGGTCGTGGTTGGAACCTGGAGAAATCCTGAAGTCAACATAGGACGATAACAGCGAAAGTGAGAGGGTGAGAACAATATCCCTGGGGATTGTTGTGCGAGGGTAAAGGGGTGAAAAAGCAGCATACCGCAATCATCATAAGGGGATTCGTTCGCGTCCCACGAAACCCTGTACTGCTTTCTGTACTTCACGCTCCTGGAATCTTTTGTCTGTGTTGCTTGAAGTATCTGGCACTCCAGGACAACTATCTGGTTCCCCTTTTTCTGGCATCGTTCTTTACCTCGTCGCATTCTCTCGTCCACGATGAACCCCTCAAACTTCTGTCGAGCTTTTCCACCGAGTGTGAACAGAGACGGAGGTTCGGTATCTACTGCTGGCCTTAATGGTTCCATAGGGGACAACGGACACGAGGAACTCCGGGGAAAAAAACAATTCAACGTCGTCGACGAGGACGACGAAGACGAGGGAATCTTTTTCCCAGAAGTGGTCGGGGCAGTCGGTCAGCGATTCTTCTTCGTTGGAAAGAACCACCGTTGTCCCTTTTGCTTTCTTTCACCATCACGAAGTGAACGTATGAAATTGTCCGAGCTTCCGGACGACTGGGGATGAAACTTTTCTCGGAAAAGCGTGAAGGAAAAAAAGCCTCCAACGTTGTCTCTGATGTAACTTCCAATAAGAATATCGGACGTTGCCGAACCTTCGCGGAGCCTTTCAGCAGAGTACACAGTCGTCCCGTGAGTAGATCGAGCAACGATAGAAAGTACCTCGCGGGATGATCCAATGGAATTCTGTAAGAAAGCGTTTCGAGACAGAGTAAGAGGTGCATGTGAATTTTGCGGAGGAGAAGAAGAACTGAGTGACGGGTGTTACGTATAAATCGGTATGCACTATATAGATGCCACACACAAGCAGGTACATAAGGCAATACTTTCGGATATTGGTGCGCCCGGGTGATTGATGGTCCGAGATATTCAATATCTGCGAAACTTCGGTTGCTGCTCTGTTCATCCTCCTCCTGCTTTTGCCCCTGTTGGAGCAAACCAGACGGGGCAACAGCCCAGCGGCTCCCAAGAACTGTGCTCGACTGACTCTTCGTCTTCTGTTTCTTCCTCCTCTTCTTTCCTCCGCGGAAGAAAGTCGAGCACGCTACAACGATCAGTGGCACAGTGATTGTCTTTTCAAGCAAACGATGAATTCAATGGTTGGCATACGCTCCCGTCTCTTTCTATCCAATACGATCCGCTTCACGGACTGCCAATGACTAATGCGAGGCCGAATTATAGTGCCGCTTACGCTTCTATTACGATTCGTCTTTCTTCCTTCAACATCGTATGGATGGAAAGAGATACACATCTCACGAATGCAGAATTCTGCCGGATTCTGCAAAGAGCCAAGAGTCACTTCTTTCGAAGGAAACTTATTTCGACGATATACGACGCGTTTTATACAGAGCGAGTCGTACAGAGAAAAGGAAGATAGAGTCGAGATTTATCCAAGCAAGCTTTTCTTTCGAGCGGAGTTCGAATCGCGAGATAGCAAAGAGAAGGAAAACATGACGTTAATCCGGATTTGCCCGCGTGTCAACGATCGTGACTGCAGGCGAACTCACGTTTCTATGCGTTCCTACGACCCCTTGGCCTGGGTGCAGCAGGTAATTTTCTTTCTTCCGCATCGTGTGCAGCCCGTCCAACCCGTTAACGCGAGTGTCACGTACGCGTCAACGACATTTCTCTTCATTAAGCTTGCCTACCTGCATAAAAAAAAACGTACCATTCGCTCCACCACTTACGTTCGTCGGGGTGAGTTTTGTATGTATGTGAGGAAGGGGGAGGTGGAGGATGCGTGCACGAGTGGATGTATCATCCCCAGGATATTCACGACTGCTCGCATTAGTTATTGTCGTGGCAGAGCACGCGTCATCGCCTGACGGATAAACAAAATGTGTAAAATGTACAGTTTCATCCCTTCAGCCGCGATTCACGTTCTCGCACCCTCATTTCGCACATTCGTCTCTATTTCCGCAGTTCACAATGCTGTGACCGCGAAGTGCGAAGTGCGAAGTGCGAAGTGCTTTGACATTTTTTACCCAAGCGATAAGGAAAAAGCGTGGTAGTAAACGAGCGAAGTAGAAAAGCGAACGTGAAACGCGTACGGTTTTACGTCGGGGGGATGGGAAACGATTTCGACAATACGCTTTGGTAGTTTAATTCTTGTTCTCTCGCTTGGACGAAAGTGAGCAGTCATTGAAAGTTGCGATAGCAAAGTTGCTCGGATTCGCTCGTGTGCACTTTTTTTCTTTTAGTTTCCTTCGGGCAGCGGTTTAGGGGTTGTTCGGAGGTTGGGAGGGTAGTTTTGAAAAATAGCTCGTTTGCAGAGCTCTTTACCACTCAGTTCGTTGTTTTTCATACGAGATTCCGCAGACTCTCTGCTCCTGTATACCGAGTATATATACGATACACCATGGGAGGTATATCGCTTCTCGCTTCTTTTTTTTCTTGACGTCCCTTCTGCCGGTACTTCTGCTTCTGCTGCTGTTTCGATGAGGCTTTTGCTTGTACAGCATAAGCTTACACTCGCTATGTAAGCTTTGCTCCCTCTCCCTCTCTCTCTCTCTTTCTTTCACGTCGTTCAAACTTTGGTGCCGGTACAGCGAAGCAGAACGAGGGAAAGAAATGGCGAAATAGAAGGACAGGGCGAGAGAGAGAATGGGCTGGGAAAAAAAGAAGGGAGAAAAACGACGAAACAGAGTTGGTTTTATTTCTTCATTTGTTAACTCGGCGTGTACGTCGACGTCGTCGGATCGTCGTCGTCGTCGTCGTCGTCGTCGTCGTCGTCGTCGTTGCGCAGTTCTGCATTGAAATTCTCGCAATTTGTCTGGCACCCGGGAGCAACCAGCGAGCCGCGGAGCACCAGAGTCATCAGCCAGCACGAAGCAGAGCTGGTGGTGGTATTCACCCTCTTTTATTCACGTCATCTTTCTCTCTCGCGTTTCAGACTACCCTTCAGGATACGAGCTCCCGCACATCGTGTAAGCGTATCGTCGTCGCTTTTTCTTGTCCTTTTTTTCTCCCCATTCCTTCGGTCCGTCCTCAACCTCGTTCATTGCCGCGACTTAATTCTGCTGAGTAGACAGGACCGAAGTTTTACATTGAATTTCGGATATAATTCGATGAAGCATCGATGATGATGAATTTCCAACAGTATATCGAAGATCGCACAGACAGATAAATCTTGTATAAAATTTTCAGTAGTAATAT
>JABMBT010095663.1:0-10471 GCA_018906895.1 Odontocolon sp. PSUC_FEM 10030002
CTCAAGGATTTTGAGCCGTCTATCAAGAATTTTTATTTTTCAACTTTAACATAGTATTTAAAGCATTTTCGTGCGAAAATCATAAAGAGTTCTTCGAAATTTGAAAGGATGTAAGATAAAAATCGATAAAACGTATAAAATTTCAGTATTTTCGTTTTTCGATATACGTCCCACCAAATGTCATAAGGGCTGACAGCCAAGAGGATCCGTATGTCTCAGGTCGTTATTTTGATTCACCAATGCCGACTACGACGTTGAGAAGGCGACGACGATAATGGAGGGGCTTATTCCGAAGGGATTTCCTCCTCGTGTTGGGTTATCAAACTTAGATTCGAAAAGACACTCCGATGAAGAGCTTTACAGCTTGCACATCTTTGAGTAACTTCTCTTTTATCCTCAGGCAGTTTCATAGATGATGTTTGTGGATAGTCTTATTTTTCCAACATAATGTCATGATGTCTTACATAGGGATTCTCAAAATGTTTGTAATCAAATTATATTTCTACTTTATTTAATAATTGTTTTTCTCTGTCGAGCAGGTAACAAATGTTAAGGTCTTACTTGTCCTATAACAAACTATCTTGTCTTGCGTTATATTGCGTATGGTCTTTACACGAGGATCACGTAAGTACAGGAAGAACTCCGAGATAGTACATGGGGAAGTGGGGTTGTTGAATTTCCTCTAGTCAAATTCGAAGTACCTTCGTGTAGTCGTGATATCATTTAACGAGCATTTAAAGTTAATGATTCGTGATGCCGGTTGTACATTGGTATCTCACGTACAGCAATATACACCTATACGTACGTAGATTCGGATATTTCGTTGAAATTTGAATGCATAATGGCCTGTGAGGATTGAGAATTTACATTTTAATATATTCCCTCGGCTCTGCAGGTGAGAGATGGAGATTCCACAATGGAAAGTACGCGGTCAATGCCAGCAAAATGTCACTTATATATCGAAAGTCTCATTCGACAAAACAGAACAAGAGATTAGTCGTAGTCGACGGTATTTAAAGGTGTAAATTGTGAATATTTATAGCAGATGGAAATGAACATCAGTGGCACTCATTTTATAGAACTTCTAAATTCAATGTTTAACAGCAATTAATATATGTCACAGATCCCATCCACAACCTCAAAAGTAAAGTTTTAAACAAAAATGTATGAAAGATCATGGCTGATTCTATATACGCTTCAATATAGGCTAAGCTATAGCCACGTTGAATACATATTCACCATATTTGTCAATCAACTAGATTGCTTCGTCCATCCGACTGATTGCAGTTCTAGAACAGATATGAATTTTGCGGGGATGAAAGCCCATTCCTCGATCTATTTCCTTCTCAAAGCCTTGCCGGTAAAATGTGCTCGTAAGTATTTTATATCCATACGGTGAAGGACTCATAACGCTGGTGATGGTTGTAGGTCCGTATTCTCGATATCGTATTGGAACCTTTTCATATACCGACGAACCAGTTTCCATTTTCCGATTAATTTTCACGAGCGTAGTGTTCAGCGTCCTCGTAAACTCTACTTGCGTTCTACATTTCCAGAGTAATGTTGAAAGCGAAAAATTATGTAAAAAAGAAAAATCTGATGCCTATCAAGTTGAATGTCTTTACGAATGTGTACTTGATTTTTATGAAATTTGGTAATTTTCCATCGGAATTTATCATCATTTTGAATCGTTAGCTCGCTATTTTCATAAAATCTTCTATAAGATCTTTTCACAAATTCAAAGCTTCTTCTTTTTTTGTTTATTTTTTTAAATAAGTTCTAGAACTACAATTCGAAGCTAATGAACCCCTGCAGTCGCACTTTCGAAGTCGTAGACAACAGCGAATAAAGACAGTACATACGCTGCTATTGTTTCTGTTGCTGTGCATCTGTCAGTATCAGAAGCACGGAAGATAGACGTGTATAGAGTCTAGTTTTGTAGTATAAGTACTCCGCTGCACAGGCTAAACCTATTCTAGATAAATATGAACACCCTCCAGTCATTGGTAGAGGTTCACTAGCTCACAATTTTCTCGTTCATACTCCGCTCTAGTTTGCCTTCATGCACTCTAGAAAAGTTTCCTCGTTGCACTCTCGTGTGCTTGACCCCCTCTTTCACCCGCAGTCTGGCGAAATAATCCTTGCAAACGTGGTCCAACTTTCGAAGGCTGCCTTATATTCCTGTAAAGTGAAGAAGCCTGTGATTAGACTCTGTCTCAATTTTATCTTTAGTATTCTCAGAGCTGTTTAAGTACAGTAAGTGACATTAATGCTTTCCACCGGAAGATGCGCAGCTTCCGCGATTAATCAACATGGCGCACAGTAGCATCCAACATTTTGCCATTTTAAAAATTCATAATTTAATATTATCCGCGTCAAATTCATTACAGGTGTATGTACGCATAAAATAAATGCAGATTTGAAAATGCAAGTCATTAAGAAAATTATTTGGTCTTCAGTCGACATGTAAAGAAAATTTTCGCTCCAGCTTGCAACAATCTGAAATTTCATCCTTCGCTAGAGGAAAGAAGCTGTGCTGCGTTGTCTCGGTGAAGGAGTGAACATGAAGATGGGTGAGAGAAAATAAAGTCGTCGCTCTTCCTCTGGGGCCGGTGCATAATGGATGAAGGGGGAAGATAGGTTCACGGAAACTTGAACACGCGGATGAACAAACGCGCGGGCGGAGCATATCTGGTGAGACTGCGTGAGAAAAAGTGAAATAGAGCATATCAGAGGCATGGAGTACAGACAACCAAGCTGAGAGCACAGACACGTTGAATCTTGACGGACGACTCTTTTCCGCGGCAGACATACGAGCATCAGCCTCGAGCAACGCCCAAGGTTTTGTCTTATCTATGCGGGCAAAAGGAATAAAAGAGAATTTCAGAAAGGGCAAAGTGACGATTAGTCTGTGAAAAAGCAGCAAAAACTAATGATAAAAGTGGACAGAAGCAATAGGCTCTAATTTCTATCATTAAATTCAAGCATAGAGAGATCAAAATATTTTTCATAATCTCTGATTTCAAGGTAAATTCAAGATCATAGATGTCATATTCGGTTCACTATTCCGATGCCATCATCCTTTACATTCGTCCTTTGCACAGATTTTCATCTTTGATGCTTGCTACCATATACCCATCTTCATTGTAATCGAATACTCGAGGGAACTATTGTTCTGAAGGAAATTGAGAAACGGATGTATATGTGGGTTGTCTACGGTTCATTCCGAGGGGTAAGCAAGAAAAGGAGGAAAATGGAAAGGGAGTGTTTCTGGCGCATGATGGACCACTTTTTTCATTAGCTTCTCCTGATTTGTTTTACTACCCTTGCCTACCATAAGCCATACTTATAGCCTCACTGGTCCGAATAGCCGCTTTCCAACATTTGGGCCACTGATATTCGAGGTTTTACAAGTATTTCAGTAATATTGGCCGCCGTCTTTTATTTGGTTCTTTTATGAAGAATTTCATATATTTCCTAAAATGACTGGTACGTTTTCGTAAGAGGTCGATAAACTTGTGTACAAGCTGCCTCGGTCCTATGCGACATTTACTATATTGAAGTACTGATGGATGTACGGTCAGACATATATTTTTGCGGGCTCCAACCACACGTCCCCCACAGTCATACCAACCTGTAGACACTATTGTTGCCACTTGGGTAAACCGTAGAGTGATCGGCCCTTTAAGTCCGTCAATAAGTACAGTCCGTGGTATACTTATGTCTCTATATATCCCATACCATCCACTATATACAGATTGCCAATAACGATCGGAGGGCCAATGATTGCACCGTTTACTCCAGTTGCGATCGCCTCTTACTGGGATCGGGTTACTACTAGGACACATATTCTCCGATGCCATAGGGGTCTCTATGTTATCCCCATGTAGTTGGACCGACCTGATTCCACTCCCCATCTCAGTGTCCTGTTTGTTGTCTTATAGCTGATTCGATTGATTTCACTTATTTAGAAACATTTCGAGTAGCATCGTCAGATATAGGTAGGTATGGATATAGATATGGATATCTCATGGCGAATCGTAAAATCCGAATTATTAATTTTCATGTAAGGCTCGTTAATTAAGATACCGACAATATGAACGAATAAATATGTCCACTTCATTGAGGTCATAAAATACTTCATGTTTCACTCATCGTGACGTTAAAAGCGAGCGTGACAAAATTTTCACAATGAAGCAGGGACACAAAGATCATATTTTATTATCATGGTAGGCGAAGATGGCCCTTGCGCTTGCAGCCAGACGATGCGTACGTGATGCGGAGGCGATCGTGCCTCTGGCAGCAACACTAGCCTCTCGACTTTAATACTTTTCTCAACCCTGATACAGTATATCATAAAGTTCGGATATACATATTGATTTTTCCAGCAAATGATACGCAGACCAGTTTGAACACAGCTCTCAGTGAATTTAATCATTTGATAAAGTCTGCCTGGAGTCATGGAAACCGACATTCGCCTATTAGAATATCTGCTTTTATGCATGCAGACCAGTTTGAAAGATAATTCATCCAGGCATTGCGTGTCCCAAAAACCCCGTGAACTGTTCAGAATTATTTTTCAATTAATAGGTGGTGCATAGATCCACTGAACTACGTGATTCCTTTTATCTATATTCATATCAATGGTATTTTTCAGATCAGTGATGATTTCTTTTGTAATTGGCCAGGCACTTCTATCTGATGAACATCAAATGCAGGCATTTTTTTTGCAATATAGAGTAAACGGTGGGAGAACTGACCTGGATCAACAAATTTGCGTTTCTACGAAATAAGGGATTCTCAAAGCAAGGATGTATTGATTAAAAGGGGTTGCAATGCGACGCATGGCGTTTTAATAAACTGCAATTTTTGTTAATGGATAGTTCTATTATTTGTTCAATGCTACAAATATACAAACCAACTATAGTAACAAACGATATACTATACGTGTTCTGCACTTCAAAGTTTATTGAGGATTCCAAAGAAAAAAATATCCCCGAAACAACTGCAAAAATTCACAATGCATGTTATCGATTGGTGTATACTCGATGTTGGCTTTTCTAGGATGAAATTAAAGAGGACGTGGATCTCGATCAATTGTAGCTTCCGCTGTTTCGATCGATCGATTTGACGATATTTTTCGTATCCAAAAGAGTGGAATTATTTTTTGAATCCGCTTACAACTGTTCCTGTTACAGAATCTGTAGCAATGACTATAATAACTCATCCTATTTCATTATGGATTTCTGCACGTTGCGTGGTACTAGCGATTTGTGTACAAGATCCAGTTATATAAGCGGATGAGCAATCTAGTACTGGGCTCTGTTTTGTTCATGACTTGATAAACAGAATCCGGTGTTATCAATCCACCCTCCTCCTGTACCTTTGCGCGAGACACGTCAGCATAGGTATAATTTCGAGAACCACCGTCTATATCCATTTAGTCATACATACGAGGAAATACAGTATTATTTGTTCCCCTTATTTGTAGGGATACGAATATAGTCAGGAGTCTGTCAACAAAACAGAATGTGAAATCATTGTTTGATCGATACAGTGCAATCATCTAATATAGGCTTTCCATTAGCATTTCCTGCTATTGCAACCTCGAAATTCTCGTGAGGGACCTCGAACATAAACCATATTGTTACTTGAAGCCACGTAATAATGAATTGTCTTTATTTAAAGAGATACAATAACAAAGATGGAAAAAAATTAATAAAACGAAACGGGAAAAGATGTATCGAATAAACTGTACAAAGCTACGTGGTGGATTGTAGTTTCATAATCCGATGGATTCGAAAGAGATTGGAACCCTCATTCGTGCTTCCTCTCTACGTGCCGAGCACAGCAGAGATTTAGAATGCCCGTCCACCGAATTAAACGGAATTGCTGCGACCATTTCGATTCGTTTGCTTCTCTCCTTAATCCACTAATTTAATTAGTCAGGACGAAATGGGGACGGATTTAAATAACCATGGCCTGGTACATACTGATGCTGCATACGCAACTGAGACTAATTCCTTTCATGCGGCAAGCGATTTTTTCTAGCAATAAGAATTCGCAATTCAAATTACATTTCCACGGTTTATGAACTTCATAAACCGTGGAAATGTAATTTTAATTGCGAATGTCAATGTGGAAATGTAATATTAATTGCGAATATTAATTTATTCATCGGAAAGTTTTCGATGAATAAAGCGAAATACAATAGTGCGAATCGCTGAATATTTTCAATGTTTTTTACCTCAATCTCTTGCGTATGTTCATAAAAAGTTTGAAACTGTAACATTAAATATTAGTATTGTCGAAGAATTATGCAACGAAGTTAAAGGAAACCGCAATTTGATTGTCCTCAGCAGGACAAGTTCGTAAAACTTTTATCACCTTTGCGCGTGCTCTTATCTTAAAAAACAGCGTCAAGAGTCGGTTTTTAGTTTTCCGTCATAAGTGCCAGAGCACGCAGAGTAAACCAACAACTTCATAAATGTTCCGGAAACCGTGTCAAAGAAGGCAAAAACTTACGTTCTGCAATTTCGCAACTTTGGATTGGGTGTGGCGCGCTCCCGGGCAACCAACTTCGTTCGCAATTTCACGTTTCCTTCTGTCGTTAGAGATTCGGTCTTACCCTGCTGGTTTCATCGCCATCAACTCTCGTCATTCTCGATCTCTCCAATTCCCAGATCGATCTGTGTAGCTCAGGTTTGCTTGAAAACTTTATACATATATGCAATATCACGCATGTCAAAGGATTTCAATCAAAATGGTAATAGAATTTTTTACAACCACTGGCGTTGACTGCATTTATAAAAATACATCATTCGCGCAATGTTTGTAGTAGTATTGGTCGTGTAGTAGCTGTACGAGAGAAAATACCCTGTATATGCCCAACTTCTCTTTTTGCATCGTCGATTGCATTACGAAAACTTCTGCAGAATTCCGGCAATACGATATTTGAACTTACGGTTGTTTGAGCTTTGTCTGCGATAAAAGACTTTTCATATTCCACTTTTCCAGCGCGTTCTGAAAGTGTAAATATATAATATACGAACACGATATGGTTTTCGGGCAATCACGCTCGTTCCATGAAGCGTGTCCATTAGAATCGACAAGCACATTCGAAATCTCTGAAGCGTTAATATGCGTTGATTTTCGGGGCGAAAGCTCACAGCCGGTGGTCCATTAGCGCCCGTCGAAGCTTTTGAAATGACGATGAGATCGAGGTTGGAAGCGTGCGTGCCAGAGCTGGACAGAAGGGATGTATGCATCGCACCGATTACTCCGCCATAACCCGTTTATGTTGGTGCTATTGCTCCTGATGCTGTACTAGGTATCTGATTAAACGATAATCGTTGATGCCTGCAGTCTACTACATGATAGGAATAATGAACGCAGTCCACTCGTGTCCTTGAATTAAAGTTGTTATCGCGCTTTGTCGCAATTTCAACGAGTTATGCGACAAACCGTATGGGTCAAGAGTCGAAATTTCGATTCTCCGTTGATTGAAAATGCGATAATATCAACCAAATCCCGCTGCTTCGATGAGGCTCTAAATTCCAAAATTGGAATGTGTGACACAGGTCGGTCGAGATGGATGAGTGCGGCAACGATGTACGTGTACCACAGGAATGTCCTGCATCATGGAGACTTCATGTACGCGAGTTGTGCAGATAATGCGGCAAAACTATGCAGTAAAACTCGCTGCTGCAAACTGCAGTTTCGATCTCCAAAACGTTCCTCCACCCTTCCGCGTTTATTATAGCTCTCGGGTCTCGCAAAGTCCATATATAGAAACAGTGTGAATCATAAATACCGTACAAATGATTGCATGTCCCCAGAGTCTGTCAGTTTCCCTTGACAACTGTTTAACAGTGGAACACCAACTGTTGAATATCTGGTTACTCGAATTAATCGCAATTATCGGAAGCTCATCTGAAGGAGATATCGGTTTTCGTTGTCAGTTGCATGGATATAGTAGCTCAATGCTGTTATGTGGTTCTCCTATTATTATCCACTCGGGCTTGTCAGATTTCAGTGGTCTACGGTATAATAAATATAAAATGTTTCTGTTCTGCATTGCATATTTATCTCTATTAATATCAGACCAGGTAATGTGATCTTTTCTTTATTTCATTTGTTACCATGACTTAATTCTGGGCCTCTAGGTGATTCGAAATTTTCTATTTCAACACCTCGCGAATCTTCATTGTGAATCTTGATTATCGTCGTTACGACACATTTGAATTTAATCTGGCACTCGGTGGAAATTACTCTCATTGAGTCATAATACGTACGTGCACAGAGACACCCAGGTAGTAGTATCACACGATATCTAAACAACGATGGCTTTCAAGGAAACGAGAGCCTGCACAACTGTCGCACGTATCCCAATTCCTTCGACGAAATCGTTAGTCTCTCGATGCCCCTACGTGTTGGCTACTTGCGTACGTGTTCCATTGGGAGAAGTTGTGGTCGAAACGGTGATGCAGGTTCACATACTAAACATATACACACATATAATTGTAAACGTGTTTCAGGTTGCCTCATAACCCAATGAACTGACTGCTATCGTATACATGCTATACGTGCTATCGTATCGTATACAGAGTAGACTAGGTTCATGTCTCTATGTTTGATAAGCTTTGGGATTGTTGTTTGAAAAGTTTGGCTTGACATCCGATCTACTTGAGTCAAATGATGGATCTATCTAGATAAAATATATAGGCATATATTCTGATGTATCGTAACCGTCGTCTTCAATTCGCACAATAAACATGATTCACGTCTCAGAGCTAGATACAACGAACTTTAAAGTTTCAAGTACTCGCAATTTTTTCATGCTTGAACAATCCTCTTCCGGACAGTTGTACAGTAAAGTATAGATTTTCCGTGTTTCTCTTGCTTTTTGTCTCATTCATTTTGGTGAAAGTGAAGTATGTCGGAAAAGGCGATCGCGAGGTACTACACTACCGCTATTTCTAGAAAATAAAGAAGCTACTTCACGAGTATATTCAAGCGAGACATGGCCGAACATCGATGACATTGCAGGATCGTGAAATATCACGAAAAGTTTCGTAGTAAATCTCTACTGGTCTCCTGGGCTGTCCTGTGCAAAGGTTCTCGGGCTTACGATCATAAGTAACAATGCCTGGCCATCTACTTGAGAGAGACAGAGAGTAAAAACCAGAGTTTTCCAGAATTCGCCAGAAGCTCCTGAGAGTCGAGAAGGTGTATTCGAGCAGAGGTCGTCCTGAAAGTTGACCGGATCCGAGTGTCAACTTTTAATGCTAGTTCGTGGTACCTAGCTTTTCCACTTTTGTTGTTGTATATCTTGAACTAGCGTAGCTATGTACAAAGCAAAGTATGTATATACCTTGTGATACTGTTAGATGTTAGCGTGGACCAACATCATGTTCATTTACTTGGACAACGGCGAGTTAAAAAAAAAATGGATAAACCCAACAACGAAAAATTTGCTGAGACGAAGAATGGTGTCTAAAGAAGAGAGTTTTTCTTGAAGCATTTCTAACCCCATGGACTTAACAAATAATTGAAACTTCCAGCATAGTTTCCTCGAATTAAATGAGTAAAAGGCAGCGTTTTTCGTAGCTATTTTTTTTTTATTTAAAATATTTGACAGTAAGTCATATAGAAATCATTCACATTTAACTCATCCAGACTCGCTTTTCTGTCAGTGTACGTACTAGTAGAAGTTATTTAAGGACGAACTGGATTTAGTGAACTCAGAGATATAAGGATTTTCTGAATTGCTGGACGCGTGACAAAGCATTGCCTAACGAGCTGTGCGACGAACCGTCCACGAAAACGAAGAGCCGAACACTGTTTGAACGAACACTAGGTAGGATAAAGTATATCCTGGACAGGACGTGGTTTTTCGTCAACGCCTGTGAACTCTACAGGCTAACGAAGGGTCTTCCACGATAAAGGAAATAGTTACTGGCAGGCATGCTAGCTGCGCTCGATTTGGCAAGCTAAAGCCACATCCTGTCAAGCATTGTCGGTTTCTTCGCTGAGGCACAAAGCCATTTCTCGTGACCGCATATAGTCGCAGAGTTAGAAAGAATTTGCTGGCTCGACAAATAATCTCTCTATGTGATACTTTTCAGCGGATCAATTCTCTTCTTACGCCTTCTTGAGACAAGTTTAGATGACGTTGCACAAGAGCTGCTTGTTATTTCAACTTCATAGAAGAAACTCGATATGTGCCCTCAGAAAAATGTTTCTCATTATGAGTGAATCATATTATTCATTCGCAATATGTTATTCGTATCGTATGAACGCAGTATATAGGGTAAAAGCGGGGAATATCGGCCAGCTCACTGAGATGGACTAGTGCGTATCCATTCAATTGCGTTGTCGAAAAAATTTCAAACAAGCCACGCTTATTTAATCTGATGAGAGTGAGAGAATGCAGCTCATACAGCCAGCTCCGTTAGAAATTACGGACGCT
>JABMBT010095774.1:0-10459 GCA_018906895.1 Odontocolon sp. PSUC_FEM 10030002
TAAAAATGTATTTACAATGCTTTTCAGATCGAATAACAATGAATAATTATATAAGAGAACTAATATTACTCATTTTCCTTGAAAAAAAGTAAAGTGACTTGAGATAATTGATCACTAAAAGTGTTTATTATTGCTTGTCGTCAAGGCCTATTCAGATTTATCCGATCTGAAATGTATTTTTAATACATTTTGAAACAAATGGATTTCTATTATAAAAAGTATATTTTAGAAATCTCTGATAATAAGGTCAATATCATCATGCGGATCGGTCGTATAGTTGAGCATCGGGTTTATGCGGCAATGAGCTAGTCATGTAGCACTCTGTACAGTCAGAGTATACAGAACTCGGGTCAAACGCCTCTCATCATCATCCCGCGCGTTATACGACGAGCAAGCACGGCGGGTCGATCCAAAAAATCTGAAATACGCGTTACGTTAATAACACATTGAGTCGGAGCTCATAGCGCAGAAGCAACAACTATCGAGTGTATACCAGTGTACCGGTTGCCGAGGCGATGTGATGGATACCGAGAAACGCTTTCATAGCCGTGAGCAGAGCTCGGGAGCCCGTTTCGCGAGATCGTGTTTCGTAGTTGCATATACACAGAGCTATGGCTCGCAACTACGTTTACGTTCAATTGGTACAAGAACTTTGAATGTCTGGCTACCGTTGTTCTCGTACTATGTTGCGATACTAAAGTAAGCATCACGGAATTATTGTTACACTTAGGAGCAACGAGAAAAAAAAACAACAGAGAAATATAAAGAAAACAATGAGAAGAAAGGGACGAATGTAACGAAGCTGCGGTCGAATATCTTTTGCGTTCTTAAAATCAGCGTCACACTGGTTCTTCCGGCATTCCTTTAAACACGGTATCGGTTTTACTGTTAAACTATAGAAATGGATTGTAGAAATATAGAAATAAATACAGCTGTGGGCAAAATTGTGTATGTTCGACTCGTGTTGCGTGTGGACTGTTTTATATCACGTGTTGTTTTACGTGTAAACTTGTGCTTAAGGGGGAATACAACAGACTTGGAAGTGTGTAAAAAGTGTCTACCACAGAAAGTATAGGGAACAACACATTTGCAACACACGTATGTTTTAGAGCGATAAGTGTGTGTTCCCGTCGAGTTGATACCCGATAGAAGTTAATTGGGGACCAGAAGTCCCCCCTGTCCAAACCGTTACGCGCTTGCTCATGGATTGAAATTAACGTTCGATTCTCGTTCAACTTCCGGAGCTGCTATCGATAACTGTTACAGAAAAGGTACTCGCTCGAATAGCTATAATAGTAAACGGGAGAGATATTAGAAACAAGTAGTTTATAACTGTTGGTCCGTTTGGCGCGATAGAGTTGAGAAATTGGACGGCTGGAGAATAACGTCAAGTATTATCAAAGGTGGTTATTGTCAATTTACTCGTGGAAATATAATAAGTGCAGAAGGTACAGAGAAAATATTGAAACCTATAGAATGTTAACGTCACTTTTCAACGTCTCTCTGATTAGCGGTTCTCGCGTTGCAGAGTGCAGTAATTCGACGGCAGTGAATGCCGTACACATACAAACGGGTCCAAAGGTTTCGAGTTCTTCGAACGAATTAAATATAGTTGTGTTAAAAATAAAAATAAATATCATCTTGATCAGCTTGAGAGTGTTAAGTTATTTTGAACAATTTAACGTTAAATATTTCAGGCATATCGCGGATCGAGTTAAGTATATATAAAATATGAATTTGATGAGTTTAAGGGTAATGCAAAATTTGCAATCTTTTTTGAATTTCTTGAGATTCAGAATGGTAAATGGACGGCAAATACGGCGGATGTAACGCGTGTCGAAGAGTCTATTTCGAGTTCTGTGAACGAGTTAAAGAAAATCGTTGCTCTTTGCTGGGAACCCGCGATTCCTCATTCTCTATATTTCTCATTCTCGCGAATTGCGCGCTCTCCGTATACAATTTCTGGATTTTATCCAGGCGATTAGTTTCCACGGTGATTCGCGCGTGTGCGAGCATCACAGAGCACACGCAGAGAAAGAAAGAAAGAGAGCTGCTAGCGTTCGCGGAGGGACCACAGCAGCATAGAACACTTCCGGCCGCGCGCGGTGCTTTACTTTACGATCTACCATTAAGGTGTGAGCGCGAGAGAGAGAAGCCGTTCCGCAGGGACTTGTAGAAATTCTACGCTCTTATATTCTTGGAAAAGTTTAGCGAAGAAATACACAAGCCGAAATATATATAGCTATACCGTAGGTACTGATATATATAGTAAACCTAATACCTATTACAGTACTAGGTACGTATAATGTCTAGAAAAGTTGTAGAATACAGGTAGAGGTGCCACGAACCAATGTTATATGCTCTAACGTATTATTTACATCTATTTTTTTTTATACAACTTTTATTTAATATTACGTTTGAAAAAAGTCAAATCCAAGTACTTGATACAAAGGCAATCGAGAGCAATACTTCCATTATTCCAACCACTGCCGTAACGATGACGGTTATTTCACGCTGAAGAACGCGTGGGGCATAGATATATACCCGTGCATAAACGTGAGAAGTGGGAGGAGAGAGGAAAGGAAGAAGAGAAAAAGAAACGGCCGGTTGAAAGTTTCGCTAATAGGTGATTAGGTGGTACAACTACTAATTAGTATATAAGCGTGGCGGCTACCGTGCTACTCGTATATACCAATACCTGTACATATACATTACACATGTCTCGCCTAGTCGACTAGTCGACTCTACTCGTCGTACGTCGGCTTGCTAGTCACCGTGACAGGGTCTTACTTAGGCGTGAGTTCTGTTCGCTCTGGTGTTACGAATTATTCGGCATAGTACACTTGCAAATCGTTATCGTCCAAGCGTACGTTGCTGGATTGCGTATGTACTGCAGTGCTATATATTGTGCGCTTTGGCATAAACGAACGTATTATATACGAGAACAAGCGTTGGAAGGGGTATAGTTTACAGCGCATTCATAGTATACCGGAGGCAATACTGTAATTTGCAATGTGCATGTATCAGTCTATTATTATAGCATCAAAGTTATCCTCGCATGGCACACGTGAAAGAAACAGATTGGGCAATTTGTTAAGAAGAGTTCACTGTGAGGTATCTCCATCGACTTGTCGACTTATTATGAATTTTCATTAATATCGAAAATTCAATGTTGCAAATGACAAACGTGTTTAGCACGACGAAATTGCTTTAGTTATTTTTGTGATGTATCTTGAATATTAACGATGATTGTACTTGCAAATGAGATCCTTTCGTTGTGGAAGTGTACTTCCTGCAGGATTCTCCTCGTATGTGGGCATATATTAGATTCATTCATCCAAACTTTGAGTTATACTCGAATTAGAAATTTCCTATTAAAAATCTCGACCGAGTAGACCTCAACTCATTTTAATTTCCGTATAACAGGCAGAACATTCGGGTCAATTAAAAAGAACGTGAGTCGAAGTGACGAACGGAATTAGAGCGGGTATTTTGGTTCAGTCAGTCATTGAACCGAAGAGCCCGTTGACCGTTGAACCGACAGTCCATGAAGAGGGAACCTCCACATTTAGCTATGACATCGATAAACGACTTAGATCCACCCGTTGTAATTTTTCTGTTATTTATAATCTGTTTCTTATTTTTTTTTGGCGTTAAGATATACTTACTGGTATTTAGTAGTATGCATACAAATGTTTATAATTGGACAACAAACTTGTCTTGTCTTTTACCAAAGGACGCTATTCCATCCAAGACTAGTTGAGAATTAAGAGACTAAAAGATGACCAAACTGGTTCCTAATCCATAACAAATCATCGTTCCCGGTTCATGTCTACCTTTCTTCATCATTCTATCATTCCCGTTATCCTCGCAATTCCTATCAACGTGACCCAACACCGCGTCCGTTTTACGTCATCTTCAATTAAGCCCATAACGGATAATGCGTCGAAGATCAGAGTCTCGTTTAATCAGTACCAAGCCGATCTTCGTTGTAGTTAACTCGGAGCTATCACAATTCAGGGCCGCTGATGTAGTTGGGCAGAGTGAAACAAACTGTACAGTGATTGTTCGGTCCGGAAAAGGCTTATCCACTCTATGTTACAGTAGTTTCAACTCTTTCTCTCCAATGTGTTCCATAGGTCAATCACTGTAAGGTTACCAATCACCGGTATACGGCCAACAATCGTACTATTAACCCTTGAAATGAACACAGCGCGTTACCGCGGCTGCCAATATGACTGTGGAGTTGGAGAATTTCATCCGAAGTATGGAGTTGGTTATACCGGGAGTGCGAGCGAGATGAACGGAGCAGAGTCTCCGTTTCAGGTTTTGGTCACGCGATGCCTTTTTTCTCTGCTTCCCGGTACCCGGTTATCTCTGGCCGGAGGCAAACCAGGCACACGGACTACTCTACTCCTCATCTTGGGTCCTTACTATATGTTATTCTATACCTCGAAGTCCGAAGGCAGAAAAGTCTGCAACTGCGATTTCCAACGACTGCGCTTACAGCGCTACCATGCCTCGTTTAGCATCGACACCTAGATAGATCTGCATGTGGTTGCATCAAAAAATGTGGAAGCGTCTCAACGCCGAGTCTTAAAAAAGTAACGTGTGACGCATGAAGCACAATGCGTTGCAACTGCAAAGCTACTTCGAAATCATAAAGCGGAATGAGTCTTAAGTACCTGCTAATTCATGAACTGTGTAACGGACATATTACTTTGTAACGATAACAGATAAGCCTGATGGTTGCAATCCCGAGACCGATCTCCTAAAAACTAAAACGTTGCAATAAAATACACATAAAATAGTTTATAACGGCAGCAAAATAAGTCCGTTATGAATTTGAACTGCCTTTCTCATGTTTTCTCTAAGACACTGAAACCGCGTTTTCTAGTTCATGAAAGACAAGAGCACGTGCGCATATGTGATCTTGTAGGTCTAGCTGCATCACACTTCGCCATCGTGCAATTTGCCTACGTGAAAGAAGATTTGGTCTCGCACTCACTCTTACTCCGTGGGATGGCCAGAGCTCTGGGTAGTTGCAAGTAACATACGAGTCGTATCACACCGAGAGCAGAAGCCCACCCGGGACCAAAGATATAAACCGGCAGTAAAAACGTTCGAGGCACAGACGCGAGCTCACGGGCGAATATGTAACTTCGTGTGTGCCGTGCTAGGAAAACCAGCAGCTATTAGAGTGTCATTTTAAAACGTAGGTCGTTACAGTATATACCGCCGAGATGGTTTGGTCGTTGGTATATAGCAATACTATACACTATGAAATAGTGTAGTAGTGGTAGTAGTCTACGACTGTTCGTATCGCATCTGCCACCGGAAACGGACTTGTGCGCAAATTCTCCGATTACGCTGCAAACGCGCTCAGCGTCATACAACTGTACCATACGATATGATGGTAAATGTCGAGAAATTGCATGTTTCTCCGTGTAATTTCACCGACTGGTCATTCGATTTCCAAGGTTAATATGTCCTAATTCGCGCGGGAATTGAGCGTGTAACGTTTCGAAAATTACAATTTTATTATATCTGCGGTGGGCCCGATTGTGTGCAGATTTTGTTAGCAATTACTTTATTCCAGTACATTAATGTGCAATGTGCAGTCTAATTATATTTGCGGATAGAAAGTAAAGTTTATCTAGTCGCGAATGGAATAGGGTCCACGATGCAAATGACTACAATTTGGAACACATAGAAACTTGGCGACTGATGATTGAGAGCAGTTTCTGTCACGTACAGATTGTAGAAGCAAAGATTACTTTGTGTTGGAGCAACGAAATTTCCCATCCGCTAGAATAATTTGATTACAAAAAGTGAAAATTGATCGCGTTGCACAGAAGAATACACCGAGAACTGGATCGTGGCTAGCAAGTAGAAAATCAAGCAGACTGTTAGCGGTTGCACAATCGTTCACAGTGGTCAGAATAAAAGGTTTTATTTCAGGTTGAGATATCGTTGAAAGAATTATTACTCAACACAGCAATAATCGGTAGTTATATCGTAACCAGCAACGACCAATGACTCGTGTCATCGGCTTCAGTGAAATGTGAATTTACTTTTCACTCGGACACTTCCTCCTCGCAATAAATTATAATCGTATTAATCGCTGTAGTGTTGCTGCATATCATAACAGGTCTATTTCAAGTGATCGTAGCATAGGGAAATGATCACATAACTTGACTAAATAGTGCATTAAGAATTGGATAGTTGCATCGAATCGTGTATGGAAATTTCAGAGCAATGCTGAATAAAGCCTTATCGAGCGACTGTAATAACACGGATTAAACGACGCTCGTTCATAAATACGACGACAACTCGTTTTTCTATCGTTCAGCGAACCGGTAACTGGACATGAGTATTTAACAGGAGAAAAAAATGTAAGTAAACGATTATATGCCACGCGACCAACAACTAACACTGGGCGCGAGTTAGATAACGACAATCATCGCGCACGGATATAAATATCATAGAAGCGATAACTCATTTGTTAATTTTCCTCACCCTTTATCGTTCCCCTAATTACATCCTTATTCCCAGCTCGATTCAGGGTATAACATGGCACTTCTGAAATTTTAAGCATAAATGCTGGTGTACAAAGATAAAGTGACATATCAGCGATTCCATACCGTGATCCCATTAGAGATAATTGTTAGTGTGAAAAAATACAGCCACTAACCGTTTCCGAGATTTCGAAGCCTATGGATAGGCTAACCACACAACTATCATGGGAGGCATTAATTTCTGAATGTTCATTTCTAGTAATAAGCTGTCACTGTGCCGTCGATAAGCTGCGAAAAAGCGTGACGTACACATGAAGTAGTAGTGGAAAAAGTAGCAATAACTACGTACAACCAAGTTGAAAAGAGCACCATGTTCCTCATCTCTGACACTTATCTTCTCTTTTACATACCTTGTAGCGTGCCGAATGAAAGGTAGTGGTGAATTATTCCTCGCGGCAATAACGCGGGGACCCCTCTTTCAAGTTAAGACACGAGTACCCACAGCATCCGCAATGGGGCCGGTAAAGTAACATCAAAGAATTATTATCAAGCACCAGCAGCAGAGAGAAATAATATTGTAACCCGCTCTCGTACCCTCTCGAGCAACGAATACATTTAACTCACGCCATGCGATGTAATTCTAGGCTTCATTATATCCGTACGAAAAACACGACATGCAGAGTTCCAAGCCAAGGAGTGGGATTTGTTTAAGTGTACGTTAATTACGTACTTCACACCGTATGTACCGCTACTTTACTGGATCGCATGTATAATTGTACCGAGTTTACCGGCACCTGTATAGTCCAAATGATACAATCGTTAGCCATTATCCAGAGATTGGCTACGCTGTAGTGAATGGCGCATGTAACATACAAGATAGGCAGAGGTAAAGTCTACCAATCATCGGTGGCTGGCCGTGTCTTACAGGGCCAACAATTGTATCAATCGTCTTACTCCACTATTCGTCAGAGTTATGTCCTCATACACAGATATGAATCTGCATATGCGCACCTGCGTCTTGAAAGAACGAAACAAGTCAGAATCTGCAAGACCAATTGTGCTGCTATACTTTTGCATTTCATTAATCATTTTCACTTGCAAGGACGGATGCAGTCATGCCACACGGGTTTTGTGTTTCTTTAACTGCAGACGAATTGCAGAAGAGTTTTATACCCGTACCAGAGAAATACGGGTATACCCAGTCTTCATGGCAGATTTCTTAGGTCTACCATATGTTCCGAATATATTATATCGAGCTCTCACCTGCAAGTCGATC
Organism: Odontocolon sp. PSUC_FEM 10030002; assembly: GCA_018906895.1. Lineage (NCBI taxonomy): Eukaryota > Metazoa > Arthropoda > Insecta > Hymenoptera > Ichneumonidae > Odontocolon > Odontocolon sp. PSUC_FEM 10030002. Next base: position 7,795 of record JABMBT010095774.1, read on the forward strand.
CTTTAAATGAGGATGAGCCTGAAGGGGATGCGCTGCAAGATTGGCTAGAAGACTTGCTCTGTGGAGTCCTGCGGCCGCCGCTTGCTGTTGACTGTGCTGAAGCGCTTGAAGGCTCCAGGGTGGCATGAGAGCTTGTGCAGCAAGTCCACCACCTGGTCCACCATTTGGACCTGGTGGCCTGTGAGCCGGAACTCTTATCACGCCACCTCCAGTGTAGATCAACCCCGAGCCACCCGGGAAGAGTCTGAAGGGCGCAAGAAGATCAGCGGGATGCATGGCTGAACTGGTGGTGTGCATTTCGGGGGTACTGCCCGTATCATCATCGTCTTTTTCCGACATCTTTTCCTCAAGCTCGACACCCCAAGATCTCCTTTCATCCTCGATATTCGAATTTCTGTTATTCGCGTCATCCCACGTCCAAGATGATCTTCGTTCTTTGTCGCTGTCGAGGTCATCCGATGCCGCTGGACTCTTCGGATTGACCTGAGAACCTCTGCTTTCACCCAACAATCGACTTATGCTAAATGGATGACTACGGGGTGATGCCTCGTTCTGCAAATGCGTCTTTGTATGAACACTAGGAGGTGGCGAGTTGGAGCATTCCGACGGGAGCTCGTTTGTGTTACGGTTATTATTCGTCGCTGACGAGTTGACGTAGTTCCGCGGACTGCAACTTCGGGAATCCAGATCGTCAACGTTTATCTCCTCCGAAGGATCTATGTCACTGTCACCACCGCGATCTGACATGATTTTACAAGAATTTTATCTCACTCGTCCTCGGTGAATTGTTTTATTCTCTTGTACAGATTCGTTACTACCGAGCGATTACGAGCTACCGATAGTGCGATTTGTAGAAAATCTTTCACGACACGTACAAAATATAGTTTGCATCACCAGCACTCTGAAAACTAGGTTTTCATACCGATATCCCCTTGAAATGAGTTGCTCGGTTTTAGTACAACACTTATTTAAATTTTAACGCGCTGTCTTTCGCCAAATGATTTATAATATCGATTCTAAGTATAAGTTACTCAAAGTTAACTGGTATACTCGGCTGTAAAGAGTTGTTGGGAGGGAGAAAACAATGGCCGATGATCGCGTCTGTCGAGTTCGGGAGTTGAGTATAAGTATAACCTGGTGTACTACAGTGCTCGTGGGTACCAGTGGTACCTCTCGTATATAGATAATTTGGAAATTACGGAGCCTCGCGTACGCCTCTTGATGCCGCCGTGAGCACCTTCTTACGTTCGTTCGAGTATCTCTGCTGTCTTGATGCTCTTACCGATGCTGCTGGTGCTCGTTCTCTGTCGGCCATTTTATGGGCCATAAACGTTTGCCGTGGCTTTTCCTGGTAAGGCGCTCACCGTATGCGGTGGCAATAAATACATATAGGTATATTCTATATACGCTATAATATACGCTACCTCGTTGCCGCGTTCTCGATCTCACTCACTCTCTTTTTCTACCCTATCATTCGGATGATCGGCTTGCCGGCCCTCGTCTAATTGGTGCGCTATTCCAAAGCTCCTCACGACGCTTTGCCATCGAGACAGTAAGCGGTTGCGCTTCCAGTCTCCACTGCGGATACCACTTCTGACCGTTGGATTGGAAGACGTCCTTTAAGGGAACCGATCACGATATATCGATGCTCTGTCACTAAATTATATTGATTCTGCTCAACATATAATTTCGATACCGTGATTACAATAAACTAATATCACATTGCTGAGTCTATGATAACACAAATGCCTCTTTAACACATATTAGAGACTGATCTAAGACGTACGTACGTTTTGTATCGTGTTCCTGTTATCTGAGAAGACGTTGTTGACGTAAAAACTTGAGAGTTCATTTACAACATCCAGATAAATATTACAATTACTCGCACGCACGACGAAAATGGCTGACTTGGTATCACTTATCAAAAGACCCAAGTCTATTGGGATCCGTCAGCAATTATCCTTCGGCACTGTGTTGTTTGTCACTGTAGTTTTGTTGATTTCTACAATGTCTCGACACAACGTATCTACAACATTTCTTATGATATTTAACACTTTCGTTAAGCACAATGTTTTATTTACTCAGCTCTGACGTGTCAATTCACTGCGAACGAAGCTAGTTCCTGTGTCACTGAATACAAAAATTCACAAATTCTTCTGGCATTCTCTTTACCGTGTATGATTCCGTGCACTTGACCAATCGATGGACAAATATATTTTCATTTCCCGCAGTACACCGATCGACCTCAAAATCAATGGGGCAGCAAGAGGCAAACCACCCTCGCGATGAGAATCGACGTGAAAAAAAAATCACGGCTTCGGGCAGGGATAATCTTTCGCCGCGGCCCGGCTTCCTCGCTTCGTCGTGGTGGAGTGAATCGGCTCTGTGCGAGCAGACAACCGGACTCTCCGTGAAACCAGGTGGTTATCCCCACTGCCGTTTTACCGTGACTTAATCGAATGGCCCGCGTTTCACGTTACACGCCCCAACTAACCGTCTGTCCAATCCCAGCATTTCAAGTTACGCCCACGAACCTTCCCATTGGACGGTATCAAATTGATACCTATTTAACATTTGAGCAGAATGTTGCAGGCGATCGCCTTTTTCTCCTCTATTATTTATTGGCTTCGTCATTCTCTTCGTTTTTTCCCCCAACCCCCCAACC
>JABMBT010095885.1:0-10457 GCA_018906895.1 Odontocolon sp. PSUC_FEM 10030002
ATTTCTTCAATTCTGAAGATTTCTTCAATTCTGAAGATTTCTTCAATTCTGAAGATTTCTTCAATCCTTAAAATTTCTTCAATTCTGAACATTTCTTCATTTCTGAACATTTCTTCATTTCTGAACATTTCTTCAATTCTGAACATTTCTTAATTTCCGAACTTTTTTTGCTCAACCAGCACGACTGCACTTTGGCTTATTAAGGCTCGCTCCAAAGAGGAGGATGGTCGGTGCAACCCTCTCAGGGGTTGATTTTACCATCGTCCCAGCATCCGGGCTTGGGAGTGTCCCACGACCGTCGTACATCAAATCCCTACGTCCCGGCATGGCAGCGAAATGTTGGGGAGCTTAGGAGTCGGTTGTTTTGGGCAGCTCTGGAGTCGGACAGTCCTGGTGTTACCAGAAATGAGTTATGTACAGACCTTTGGATTGCAGGGGTTTCCCAAAGATCCTAGTCAACGAGGTGGAGTGCGTTGCATGATGACAGGACCTTCCCAGCAATGAAGTCCTAAATTTCTTGGCAGAACCCTCCGTTCCTTCTCGAAATCTCATCCCCTGGCTAGAAAAGCCTAACCAACAACATATCAGCGAAAGAGGTTGATAGGAGGGTCCAGACCCTATTAATACTCCTATAATAAAAGATATCTTCTTAATTTCAACTGAAGATAATTCACAGCATTTTGACATTGCTGTCTAAATTTAAACCTCCGATACGTTTAAACCTTTCATTTAAACCTCCGGTAAGTTTAAACCTTCCATTTGAACCTCCGATGAGTTTAAACCTTTGTTTCAAATCTCACGAATGGTGTCTTAAGCTTGCTAACTTTTTTTTCTGACTGACAATCAATTTCATCTTAATTTCGTGAATGGACCGAAATCTTTGCAGGTAGAAGTTACAGCTGGACCAACTGAAGAGACGGAGGATCCAGGAAAGGGTGGTGTCCCTTTCTAGCGAATTTCGAGAGTGTTAATATGAATTCGTAAGGAGGTTGAAGATAGGCAAGTTTAGAGACAGGGGAGATGCTCGAAATTACCGGCAACCACTTCGAACCCGAAGATCCCACCAAGTGCCCTTAATAATTGCAAACAGAGCGAGAGATGAGGAGGAGGAAGGATTAGGTTAGAGGTGAAACTACAGTGGCGTTGCTGATGCCAAGGCTATGGATAAGGGCGAAAGGGATTGAAGAGGTTAGGATTCTAGAACACACGCTCCGTCCTTTTCTCTTGGTACTATCCGCTTCTCTTCGTTACATGCCACTCACTTTCTCACTTGCTCACTTGGCCCACGATTAGGCCACCATCATTTCAACCCGATAAAGCAGAACACGGAGGTATAGGGCGGATCGTGGTGGCAGTTCGGGTCAGGTTTAACCGCGTGTTAGCAACTCTCGTGCCGTGTGCCGGCTCTCAATCGAAGCCTAATCTCTATTCCAAGTTCATCTATCTGTTTCGCGGCTTACTCTACATCAGCCAATATGATACCTCGCATGATTGATGTATTTACTCATTTTTCGCTACAGCTTATATAAACAAATTACTAAAATGTTTTTTCTTTTCGCTAATGTTTTGAAAAAATTCGTCTTGAATTTCAAAACAGTCGCATAAGACATCTCGATTAATCTTAAAATGAAAAATTAACTTTTAAACCCTCGAAACTTCGAATTGACATTTTAAGGTACAAAATCTACCAATCGCGTTCACTCGTAATAATTGCCAAGTTCATTTCTTACTCCCGATCGTCCTTACGTCCAATCAACTTCCGCAACGCGATCCCTCATTTTTCACGACTTTCCGAAACTCGGTTCTCGTTTCAAGCCAGAATGGAATTGGATGTGGAATCAAGCAAGGGCGAAGGTTGATAGAAAATGAGAGTACGGGGGTTGGTCGTCGGTTCCAATGAGGGGATTGGTTGATGAAACGCAAAGTAGATGCCCAGGGTAACCGAGTTTAGTGATTTTTAATTCGGCGAATAGCGGGAAAGTCTCGTTTCACGGACAAGGCCTGGCATCGCCAAAGCTCTCTGTACCGTTGAGGATTGTTGGGGGAAACGAAGGTGAACGATATAAGTTAGGGCAGACCTTTGTTTTCCACCGCTTTAACAATCGGTCTCGTTCCATCTATCCCCTAAAGCGCTAATAAGGCTTCCCGAACTTGCAAACATCCCATCAACCAGAATTTTTAAATTCGGTTCTCATTTCGACCGTCATTCAGTCTTGGCAGGAAGATCCATTTCGTTCCAATCATCCAGCGATGCAAAGACTTGCAATTTATTTCACTTGGTCTGAATTTTAACCGACACATTTGTTATTTGATGTCATGTGACGCTTTAGTTTCGACCTTGGTCAATGGTCAGAAATTTTTAATTCATCAGCCATACATTTTGGTTATATTAAAAGTAAGTAAAATTCCAGAATCCTTTATGTTCCATCTAGGGATACCATCGTAACCAAAGAGGGTTGAGAACCGTGAGGTATTGATGCGCGATCAAGCAGCCCCTGGGGCTTTAATTAAATACAACCCCCATCCCCATGAAACCTTCCCAGTACCAGCAGCCAGTATCAACTTTGCTCTCTTTTTCGATTCCCCATCTCTCTCTATTTATCTCTTTTTTCGCGTGTACAACAACGAGAGCGATATTTTTAGCTGGACCACTTCTTCCGAGACAAGGTCCAACGATTTCAACGATCCTCTTAAAACTCCTCTTCGTACTTCCATTGCTCTCCAAGAAATTATTAAACGTCGCGAGAATTCTGGTCCATCCACAGCAATCTTCCCAGCATCTCTCTTCTTCCTTTCTTTGGTCCTTGTTCAACCGTCTATTAAAGTCCAAGTATAGCTAATCCACTTGTCAGTGAATCAACTATTTCTCCCATCATTGGGAACCATATCTAAGTTGTACCGTGTATCGCAGAATACATCTTTCATCCTAGAAAATTTAGGCTCCAGTCGTATGATGGCAATTTGGGATCCAAATCAAAAACTGGAGGTTTGAAGGTCTTTCCAAGCTGATTGGCTTTCCGGATGATTTCTGTCTGTGCCGTTGGTCCAGTTTATCGATGAAATCGTTGTATGCCCGTACTAACAATTCTGGTAGGAATTAGCGTACACCGTTGTAGTATGTGTTAGGTTTGGTAGGATTGCTCCTCTGTCGGGTGCGATATGACAGGCGCGCCCGGCACGGGGACGGGTGACACCCCCCGCGTCAAGAATTCATGCGGGGCCGTAAGGGGGATCATAATTAACCGAATACCGATATTCTCCCGTTCCTCGCCTCGAATCACCATCCCCTGTATCCCGTCGGTCACCACTCTCGAGCGTTCAACGTTAACCCCTCGGTTCTCCTCATCTCCACCTGCTTGCTATCAACCATGCAGCATCATGCTTCGGCACTCCATGCTCCGGGACATACGCAACTCGCATACGTACGTAATTGTGTGCCATCCCTCCCACCCCTGTTCTACCTTCTCCAACCCCACGATTGGAATATACTCTCTGGTCTGGATGGTTAAACCGAAGCTGGTTTCCGAGATAGAGAGATCCGGACATATCGGCATTATGGTTTGGCCACGAGTTACTTGGCATCCGGCGAAACTACTACGGATATCTGTATAGATAGATGGAATGGATTCTGCTAGGTCCAGAATGAGGATCTGATGAAATTTAATGGAAGTCGTAAGGTTGGGTTGAAAATAGAGGCCTGATGACATCAGGAGTTGGGTTGTGATTAGTATGAAATTGGGACCTTAGTTTCAATGATTGGTTACCAAAAGATAGTAAATGGTCAGGAAGCACCTGGTGACATTAGGAGTTGTCTTATGTTTAGGATGAAATCCGGGCCTTAATTACAAAGTTTGGTTACCAACAGACTGTTAATGGATGAAGCAAATTACATTGTACCAAGGTATTCCTTGGTCTCCCTTACACCTAACCCAACATGGCAAAGCTTAATCCAAACATTACTGCTGATGGCATGATAGTCCAAACATGACTGATGACATTAGGAGTTGTCTTATGTTTAGGATGAAATCCGGGCCTTAATTACAAAGTTTGGTTACCAACGGACTGTTAATGGATGAAGCAAATTACATTGTACCAAGGTATCCCTTGGTCTCCCTTACACCTAACCCAACATGGCAAAGCTGAATCCAAACATTACTGATGATGACATGATAGTCCAAACATGACTGATGACATTAGTAGTTGTCTTATGTTTAGGATGAAATCCGGGCCTTAGCTATTAAGTTTGGTTACCAACGGACTGTTAATGGATGAGGCAAATTATATTGTACTAAGGTATCCCTTGGTCTCCCTTACATCTAACCCAACATGGCAAAGCTTAGTCCAAATATTACTGATGATGACATGATAATCCAAACATGACTGATGACATGATAGTCCAAACATGACAGATGACATCAGGAGTTGTCTTATATTTAGGATGAAATCCGGGCCTTAGTTACAAAGTTTGGTTACCAACGGATTGTTAATGGATGAGGCAAATGACATTGTACCAAGGTATCCCTTGGTCTCCTTTACATCTGACCCAACATGACAAAGCTTAGTCCAAACACCTTCCATCTCAACACCATGCTCCAGTAATCTCAGATATCCATAGGAAGGTCAACCCTTCGAAAGACAAAAAGGACAATAGAAACAATAACTGTAAAAAAGTGGTGTCCTGTATTCATCTTCTCCACGGAGAGGGTAAAAGCTGTCCTCACCAGCAGCCCCTTTTCTCACTAAGAGAGGATAGTGCGCGCGCGGCTCCCTGGATGTAACATCTGTTATTCCAACAAAAAGAATAGAAAGCAGCCCTTCGGACCGGCGGAAGGAAGAAAAGGAGGAAGAGGAGTCGAGGGGTTTTTCCATTCCATGGTATCCAACGACGAAAGGTTTTACGTACAGCTACTACAACATTCGCAAGCCATTTCTAAATTCCTTGTTCTTTCCTTCTCGCAGAATCTCCACTAGCCTTTACTTCGTTACTGTCCTTCCGTCTCACCCAAACCTACAGAGATCTCTGTGTACCTTCCTTCTCCTCTTTCCCCGGAGGATCTCCAGCGAAGCTACGGAGAAAAGGAAGGAAGGGGGTAAACCACCCCCTCCTCTTCCTCAGTGCTCAACCCCAGGCAACCCCTTTACGGGTTCGCCGGCGGTGGCGGCGGTGTCGTATCTTGGCCTCCGCGGCGCGCCGCTCTATCGACGTACACCCACCCACCTTTCCACTGTTCCTTTCTGCATCCTCCTTCTCCAATCTGTCCTTCTCCGGTTGGTTTAGCTTAGACTTGTCCCGGCCTAACCTCTGTCTCACTTGGCTTCACCTTGTTTCCCCAAGCCATAACCTTATTTTCCATCTTCGTTTCACTCCGGAGGTTCACCTGAGCTTCTGCTTCCTCTTACTTCCTTCCTTCCTTCACCGCGTTGGCGCGCAACCTCCTTTCAACCGACCAACCTCCGAACCCCCAGCTATCCCACCTTACCTTGCTTTGCCTTGCCTTGCCTTGCCTTGCCTTACCAGTACCAACAGCATCAGTGGCTGCCACCGTCAGCCACCTTCTCAACTACCCACGTCCCGCAACCTACCCAGCCCGTAACTCGCCCGCCCGATCGCCGAAATACTATCCGGCGTGTGTATGCTGAACTCGAATGTAACGCGCTTGCCTTAGTGCGGATATAGCATTCTATCGCACCGACTGAGACTCGATATTCCCATCTGCCTTCGAGACCATATCGTACGAAGCTTGCATAGCTCGTTGAGGGGAAAGCGAGAGGAACCGTGGTCTTCTCTATCCATTCGCACGTTATTGAGATGTCTGCTCGCGAATTAAGGTATCCAGAGTTAGGATATCTCCTTTCAGCTAACACCAACATCAACCATCTACCTTGTTGAATTACATGCAGGTTCTATGATGTTGTTGTTTGATATACAACAGAGCTTGCAGTTTTTGTACTTTTTGGTTCTATTCTAGTACAGCTCTTCGGTAATACCTTAAGACTGTAAAGTTGGTGGAATCCTACCATCAGATTCATGATAGGATATTATTGTGACGCATATTTACAGAATTCGTCTAAAGGAACATGTCCTGCAGGTTGATTTTTTGGCATGGGGTACTTTGGCATGTGTCATTCTTACATGTGTGATTCTGACATGTGTGATTCTGACATGCGTGATTCTGACATGCGTGATTCTGACATGCGTGATTCTGACATGTGTGATTCTGACATGTGTGATTCTGACATGTGTGATTCTGACATGTGTGATTCTGACATGTGTGATTCTTACATGTGTGATTCTTACATGTGTCATTCTTACATGTGTCATTCTTACATGTGTCATTCTTACATGTATCATTCTGACATGTGTCATTCTGACATGTGTCTTTCTGACATGTGCCATTCTGACATGTGTCATTCTGACATGTGTCATTCTGATATGTGTCTTTCTGACATGTGCCATTCTGACATGTGCCCTTCTGACATGTATCATTCTGACATGTGTCTTTTTGACATGTGTCAGTCTGACATGTGTCAGTCTGACATGTGTAATTCTGGCATGAGTCATTCTGACATGAGTCATTCTGACATGAGTCACTCTGACATGTGTCACTCTGACATGTGTCGTTCTAACACGTGTTATTTTTACATGTGACATAACACACCAATCTGACGAAATCCCATATACTGCACAGAATCACCGATTTTGTCATGGTCCTCCTTGAACTTCTCGCTTGGCTTTGTGATAAAGGAAAATTTGGTGACCAGGTGGCAAGAGTGATTCGTGCGTAAAGTGCGTAATACGTCCGCAGACTCTAAATCAAGGTCGATATCCTTGAAACAATTGAACCCTCGTAGAGAAAGCACAGAGCCAGCACGAAGTGTCCAGTAACAGAGGCTCTGCCATCGTGTTGCCAGAAATACCGGAGTACGGTGTAGAACTAGGGTCTGCCCTCGCGGGGCTTGGCTGGCTACAGTACGGAAGAAGATTTAATTAAGCCGGGGCCGATTTATCTCCCTGACAGCTAGAGCAACCCAACCCCGTCCTTTTTGGGGAGACCGTGGCGTGCCGCGCTGCACCGCCCGCGTTGGGATTCTCCCCATTGGCATCTCACTCTTTCCCGCCAACCTACGTTCACCCTCAGCTGCTCACTCCAAGAATCGTTCAGGACACGTTCTCGACCTCTCCAGACTCACCGACTCAAGAGACGAAGCACCCCAAAAAAAAACCCTTTTTGTTCCAACGGTCCAGTTGATTGAAAACAAAGAAAAAATCATTACAGATTTATTTTCTGGAAAGGCTTCAAAATCAAAATTTCCTAACGAGGTTGACACCTACTTTGGAGGTTAAGATGATGATGTAAAAAATTATCAACTGTCAGAGCTAATTCGTTAGGTTTTAGATGAATTGGTTTTAAGTCTTTGATTCATGGAACAGCATCCTCTTCGTATAGGGAACACCGTAAGAGGAATCTGATCTTATTGGGATGAAAAGCAGGCAAAGGTGAAGCAATGGAAGAGGTAGAAGGGGAGACCACTGTGCCGAGAGGATATAACACGTATGATCCTCGGGTTCGCGATTTCTCCGAGGTCTCTCGAGGGGTCTCCGTAGTCAGCATCAGACCTCGGAAGAGCACACCACCAGCAGCATCATGAGAGCACCCTCCTGCAATTATTAATTAACGCTCCTCTCTCAAGGCATTAACGCGGCTAAGAGCAACGGCTGCTTTCGTCTCTCTTCCTCTTCCTTCCACTCTCTCTGTCTTTTTCTCCGGTTCGCGCTTACAGTGACTCCAGCATCTCAACCCCTTGCAACCTACTGGCTCAAAGCTGGGCTTTCACGAACTCTGCGCCCCAAGAGTAACGATATACCTTGGCCTTCCCGTCTATGATGTGTCGAAGTAACGATACACCTTAGACACGCGAGAGATAGTGAAATTTCACAATGTAAATTTTACCTACTCTTAAGGAGATGAAGCAGATTAGGTTTTTTTGGAAATGGTTAAATATGGTCTAGATTAATAAGCTTTGGAAATGGTTGAACAGGATCTAGATTGAGACCTTTGGAAATGGTTGCACATGGTTTAGACTAAATCGTTTGGAAATGGTTGAACATGGTCTAGATTAAGACCTTTGGGAATGGTTGAACATGGTCTAGATTAAGACCTTTGGAAATGGTTGAATATGATCTAGATTAATAATGTTTAGAAATGGTTGAACATGGTCTAGATTAAGACTTTTGGGAATGATTGAACATGATGTATATTAAGACCTTTGGAAATGGTTGAACATGATCTAGATTAATAACCTTTGAAAATGGTTGAACAGGGTTGAAATAAACCACTTTTGGAATGGTCCTAAGTTTTATTGAAAATAAATTTGAATCCATGACTGTCATCAATGAGATATCTAAATTGTGTAAAACAGTATGAGTGAGAGCAATAAGAGAATACATGACATCCCTCAGATTCTGCCTTTTGCAACCCTCTTTCATCCATCGACTTCTCTTCTCTGCGCCGGAACATCTACTTGGGCGTGAAAACACGAGAGTAGCAGGAAACTGAGAATGAGATGCTGAGGACGACGAGAGGGACTTTTCATGGTCGCCAAGAAACCGTTGGCTCTTCATTTCACTCGACTTGTTTTAAGTGGCTCCCATTCTTGACTCCCAAAAAAAATTGGTGTGTCACGAAATATTTTATTACAAATCTCAATGTCGTTGCAAGTAAAAAAATAAAAAGTTGTTGCAAAATTTAGAAAACAATCGTTGAATACAAACCGGTGAAAAACAATTTGACGACAAAATTGCAGATACAGAAGTGCGAAATGGAATAGAAGGAAAAGGATAGAAGTCATGTGATTGTGAGAATGGGTGGGTGGGGGAGGGTGGGGGGGTTAAGGAGGTTCAGATCCGAGAGAGTAGCATGTATTCAGGGATCGAGGCGACGGAGAATTCTATCCTCCCCCTTTTCGCACGTACGTAGACAGGGTAAAGGGAGATACGAAGGCTTTTGCCTGCTGCCGGCGGTCCAACCGAAGGGGTGGAGGGCGTACGAGGACACGCGTTCGCCAGTGGAAACCGGGATAAGGATTTATAGTTTAATATCTCGGCGGCGGGGCGTCGTCACATTTTCCAACCCCCAGGGTTAGGAACTATATATATATATATATAGCCCCGATTAACCGGGGTCCGGATAAACGGGGTTTAACTGTAAATGTATATAGGTATAGTATGTACGTATAAAATGCGTATAGTTGTACGTATATCATGCGTATATACAGTAAACCTCGATTAACCGGGGTCCGGAAAAACAGGGTTTACTGTACATATATATATGTACATATATGTACATATGTTGATACGTTCCGATAAGTTTGTAAGATCGGGAGCGAATTTGTGATTTGCACTGTAGTATGTATTGTATACAGTAGAAACCCCGATTATCCGGACCCCGGTTAATCGAGGTTTACTGTATTATCCGGATCCCGGTCAATCGGGGTTTACTGTACTGTATTTTATGCACACGTATAATTTCAGTTAAATAACTTAAAATGGCTAAATTTTACGTTAGCAATTTAGCAATTTTATGTTTAACGCTTTAATGTAAAAAAATATACGTTCAACAAACGTATTTTTTAAATTTTTGTCATTTACGTACTGTAATTAAATGAAACGCTTGTACAATATGCAGACATAAACAAATATAAAGAAAAATAAAACATCGAATGCGATACCTGGCGGTCAAATTCAAAAATACACAAAATGGCTGCTCAAAGATTCTCATTCGTGCTTATTGCAGAATTTAAACAAAAACGCGAAAAATATCACTGTAATTAAATAAACAACGCTAGAATCGCTAAATAAAAAAGATAAACAAATAAACAAACGAAAATATAGATTTTTTCGTGTATTTAGAAAAACAAAAATTAACCTAAAAAATAGAAAAATGGAGTACACTTTTGTTCACGATATCGAGTGTAAACAAGGAGCTGTCAGATCTGTCAGATTTAGCGGTAAGTTTTGACATTTATTTTGTTCTTTTTTTTTTTTTTACTTAAAATTCGTTATTTTCAGGAATTCATTTTTTTTTCTTTTTTTTTTAGTCGACGGCGCTTATTGCATTACTTGCGGATCGGACAGAAAATTAAAACTTTGGAATCCGTATAGAAAAGCTTTACTGAAAACTTATGGCGGACACGGAGACGAAGTTATGGACGCTTGCGCTGCGTGCGACAGCAGCCAAATCGTTTCCGCGGGTTCGGACAAATCCGTCATCGTTTGGGACGTAGCGACGGGAACGCCGGTCAGAAGACTCAGAGGGCACGCGGGTCCCGTTACGTGCGTCAGGTAAAAATAATTAATTCGGATCCATGAAAAATTTTGTACAAAGAAAATTTAAACTTAATTATGATAGAAAAAATTTCAAGTTTTTACAAAAAAGAAAATTAGTTCGACGTTTACA
>JABMBT010095996.1:0-10448 GCA_018906895.1 Odontocolon sp. PSUC_FEM 10030002
TTTACTATGACATCGTAGAAGCATCCAAATTCACAGACTATATGGGAATTTGGAAAAATAATTAAGACTTCATAAACTCTACGGATAGTTGTCGGTTTTTCGTTATAAATTCACCAATAACAATTTGCATTTTGGTATATCGATGCCGATATTTCGCGATCGGGTGAACGGATTCCATCGCAGTTGGGCTCATTTTAAAAGTTGTACGAAACTGAAGCACAAAATTGTGTGTAAATATTGACGTATATTCACCGCGGTAGCGATTTTCTTAAGTTTTATGCTACCGCGTTTCTTGATAATTTCGAGATTCTGAAATGTAATCGAACGATTCAGAAAAATCGAAAATCTTTTCTCGTATCCGTTGCTGGTCGTTAATAAAAATTGTGTACACATAATAATAAACATTGTAACGTTGATGGCGACCAGTCCCAGAGTCAACGTTTTTTTTTTATACGTGAATGAGTAAGTGCGATATGTAGAGCACGCGTCAATGAATTTAACTTGTTCGTAGTAAAAATTCCGTAGCATTATCGCCCCGTTATCTCGCTGTGAAATAAACGATCAGATCTCGCGAAAGAAAAAGATTTTCACGACCTCGTGACTATAAACCGAAAGCACGCGCATAATCAACGAGCAATATGCGACGAGTCGGCGGTAGCCGCATTGTTCCAGTCGACGGATAATGCCAATGGTCGCGTCGATAATAACAACCGTCATCTCGTATACAGAAGCGATAACAGCCGAACGATGTAATTTTCCATGAACGCTTGGTCGGAAAAGCTACCATCGGTAGCGTAAACTTTCGTCGGTATCTCTCGTCCCCGAGGATTTTTAAATTCCCTGTACTTTCCACTTGATCCTATTTGCTCCATCGTTCTTCGTGCTCGCTGTCCGAGTAGTTTGTCGCAATCTCCGTGTCGCACGCTACACAAAAATATTGAGTAACTTTAACATTTTTTCTAATGACAACAATGAAAAATGATCGAGTAAACGATATTCCTGAACTAACTAAAAAAGAAAAAAAATGACTCTTTCAGCTCCGTCGGTGGCGGTGGAGTTTCGACGCTCGTCGCTTGCGAACTCTTGTCCGACGTGCACGAGCTTTGCGCCGCGAGAATCGACGGTGGAGAATTAATCGGATTGCGAAAGTACTTGGTCGAGGAGCGAGGATGGCGATCGCTCGCGGTGCTTCATCTGCTCGGAGTTCGAGGACTCTCCTGCGGTCGCGAACTCGTCGCTCTCCTCGTCGCGCTTTACCCGGTCGCCTTTCAGGAGGGCTCCGAGCCGGTGCCGCCGAATCCTTATGTAAAATTTCACTGCAACGACGACACCGTCGATACGGTTGATATAATACCGCACGCGAAGCGAAAGAACAGCGCCAAGAGTCGATCCAGCGGTCACGCGGATACTCGCGCATCGAGGAAACGAGCCAGAAGACACAGCACCGCCGGAGCTCGAACGGCGCTCGTTCAACGACAAAAAGTAACCGGCGAAACAAGAGAGACGAGAGAGACGACGGAAAAGGCAAGCAGCGAATCCGAGATGCTTACGGATGGCATCGATCAGGCTCGATCGCTCACGCTCAAAATACGACTTAACCCGATGGATTTCGAGTACTTTACATCGGTCGTCCGTAGCGACGAGGATCATCGTTGGGAAGCGACCCTCTACCAACTTCCGCCGGGCCTTTCGGGCCGTCCGGTCCGAAATACGTGGCAAGACTCGGTGGACGATCGTATCAAAGCCGTTCTCGATCGACGAATCGGTCACTTTGAGACGAGTCTCCTGATAATTCAGTTGCTTCAGGGTCTACGGGACTACGACACACCAGCCGAACAGACACCGGCCGTTCAGGTTCTCAAGTTTGCCCTGGACACTCTCTGGGCTCTGCAATTCGGTATCGATGGAGCGAATTTAACGGGGACCGAATGCGCGACGCTCAAAGCCGCCGCGGCGAGGTTGATGCTCGCCGCGTTGGAGCGAGTACTCAGAGCGGACGAACCAACGACGGCCGTTATTCACAACGGTCTTCTACCTATGACTCTGAGACTGCTCGAGGACGCCTGCGGAAAACCAGTCGCGGTTTCGAGTCCCGAGGAGGGTTCGTTTCTTCAGGAATTCATATTCGCGACGACTTACGGCATCGTCACATTTCTCTATTGTCTGCTGCATCAACGCGGAACGACCGAAAAGCTCAAAGACTTTCTCGAACTGTTTCGACTCTTCACCGAGAGTCAGGATGGTAAATTGGTCGAGAGAACTATTCTCGCGATCGTCGATCTACCGAGCGTCGATCGAGCGAGGTCGGTGACCCGCGCGAGAAAGGTCATCGACATGATCGGCGCGTTGACGAGCGCCCTCAAGCGCGTTCGGCAAGATCTCTGTCACATGGGACAGTGTCGGAGATCGAGACACGGATCTTGCGCCGACGGAATCGAGTCTCATCATCACTCGGATATTCTCGGCGTGGCTTACGAGCGGCCGATCGTCGCGACTCTCTCGACTCTGACGAAACAGGCGTGCTGCATCTCGTCGCTCTTCCTGACACTCGCCTCGCTCACGAAGCAAGCCCATTCCTTCGTTGCGGAGCTTCAAGTCCGATTACTGAAGGTGATGAACGCCGCGGGAACGTGTTGCTGCTTTCCACCAAAAACCCTGCTTTCGAGTATCGTGACGTTCCTCGAGAAACGCAATCCCCAGACTTACGCTCCTTCGGTGGCTCTTCTCGAGCGAACGCTCTTCAAACAACTCGGAGGTTATCCGAACGATGACGGTTGCGACACCTGCACCAAGCCGACCGATTACTCCTGGAACTTTGTCGAGTTGTACACGGAGTTGCTGGCGCCCGATGATCCAAAATTGTCTTACGTTATAATGGCGCATTTGCTCAAAGTAACGCCAAATTCGAGTTTTCACGTCAGACGCGAGATGCTCTTCGGAGTCTTTTATCCGACGTTTCTCAAAGCCAAATCCCGTTACATCGAGGGCACCGCCGACGATTCAGCCGCCGAGTTTCTCGTGCAATCTTGTCTGTCTGTGATATCCAGTCTCGTCGTCAACGCACCATTGTGCGAAAGATTCACGGAGATGAACGGTCTCCAAGAAGCCCTCGGTCTCTTGCCCGATCCGGCTTTTACCAGACACGTCTACAATCTTCTCGAAGTTACAGTTATAATGGAGATATGGAAATCCGTTTGCGAGGATCCCGTGGAACTTTCGCTCGGAGAAGACGGAACCGCGTCATCGGCGCTTACCGCGCTCTTCGATGCTCTCGACAGAGAAACGACCGATGTACTTGATGTTCTCGAGAATCTCGAGGACGAACCATGGCGGCAACGACGACAGCGGCAACGAAGGCGGTTGCGACGTCAGCGGCCACAATGGCCACGGTATCGCGCTGGAAAGAAAAATTCACCGGAACGCGAGACTATATTTTCCCATTCGGAGAGAGACGAATCGACTGAAAAATTATGTGCCAAAATGAACCACCGTTCGTCACCTGATATCAGAACCCAAAGGGAGTCGACGACGAGCAAAAGCGACGAAACTATCAACACCGACGAGCATTTTCTATCCGCCGAGGAGGATAAGCTCCGCGAAGATTATTCGCCCGACAAAGATAACAACATCGACAATGACGTCGCGTATGACGTCGAGGATGCCGTCGAGGATGACGTCGAAGATGAAAAAAATATTCCAAGAACGGTGTGTCTGTTCCAAGCGAGCGCGGCTTGGCGCGCTGCAGCGGGTGTCGCGCTTTCCAGTCCGAGATTTCGGACGGAACTTTCTCGTCGGCCACTCGCTGACAAAGCAATGCGACTGTTCAAAGCGTTGGCCGTCTTAATCGCGACCGACAGAATCAAGGGTACGTCTTGTGTTTTAATCCCAACGTCTTTCGTGATCGTCATGACGTGCTTCTTTCCTTTTACAGACACGAGTACATCGGCGCACCGGTTGATCGAGGCCTTGATCACGTGCTGCCTTACATCGTCGTTGTGTAAGTGTCACGAATCCACGTGAATAATTAATTTATATCGAAACGCGATGGGGGGGTTTAATACGTCTTGCCTATATCGATAACCCTCGAGAGCACAGCTGTGGATTATAGCACGGGAATATCGTCAATCACATCTGTCGTGAAAACATTTCTAGGAGAATATCTCGTGTCATTTGGACCGATTCGTCGATCCGTCGAGGTCTACGGTTGCTCGCGAGATTTCTGCCGCAAAATCGAGGTTTCGATCTTGCGTCACGATTATTCGTTCCAACAGAAACGAGTCTAGCCCGAAAAATATCGATCTCTCGTTATTCGCTACGTTATTTTTATAAGTTTTTATAATCGGTGAAATGGTATGTGGCGCAGATGAATATGACGTCGTTACGGAACTCGGTAAAGCGTTGATCGATACGGGTATCAAGCTCGGTCGCGGAATCGCCATGTTGGTGGAAGCGTTGCTGAGGGTGTCAATGTTGAGACCGAGTCAAAAACAGACAATGCCGCAGCCCATCAGACCGAGGGTGAGTCTCGCGATTCGAACAATCCCTTGATTCTCGCATCGTACGCAAACGTATTTTCGCTCTCCAGCTTCCCGCGATGACCCTGGAGACTTTACCGGATTGCGGAGGAGAGGATAGCAGTGCGGGTGAGTACGTGACCGCCGACGACGGCTACGAAGCCGATGTCGAAGTTCAAGGTCCGAGTCCGCAGAACAGTATGCCCAAGAGAACGAATCCTCTTGGTCCGGTGGTCGAACCGAGAGGACACGCGAACGCTCATCCGGCATTGTGTTCCCTCGCTGTCGATCTGCTCATCCACTTTGGTCAACAGTGAGTCGTCGAGTTGTGTCTTGTCGATTAAACAAAACAAAACGTGTTATTATTATTTTTTTTTCTTTGATTCGCAGAGGCCTGGAGAACGATCGGGTTATTATCGTTAGCGGTGGTCTGAGACGCGTGGCAGTCACGTGCAGAGAAAGCGCGTCGAGTTGCGCGGCACTCGCAGGATCCGGAGCCATAACGAGGATACTCGATGGATTTCGAGAGATTCTTATGAGCAAGGATCCTCATTATCAGGGTACGCGACTCTCCCTCTCTATTATTTTCGTCGTGGCATCAAAGAAGCGGTTGTCGACGTTTGTTTAACGCGATTCATTCGAATTGCCTTTCAAATTTTTAGATCTGCAACACGCCGTTCTGGAAGTTTTCACGCTACTAGCGACACAATCCATATCCCCCTCGGAATTGGTGTCTTATCTCTCGCTCTTCAAAGTCAAGTCGCCACCTCTTTTACCCCTACTCGAACCGCTTTTTCGTTTGGTCTTGGCATCACGGCCCCAACCGAATTTTATTCTATCCTTCCCGGTGATTACAGAGGCGAAAACAGCAACGAAATCGAACGAGGAGCAAGATAAAAATTCCGAGAAAGCGGAGAATCTCGTGAATAATTTTCGGAAAAAACATTTGCTATCGGGAATATGCAGTCCTTGGTCGGTACACGCGACGTGCTTACCGGTTGGCCCGGAATTGTCGTGGTTACTCTGGTTGAACGGCTGTTCAGCTTCCATGTGGCTCAGGGTCGAAAGAGGCTCGTCCATCGGTGGTCGAGGAAACACGGTCTCCGTGGCACCGGCACTCGATTCTGAAAGCGAAAGCTTATCAGATTGGGGTGTTTTGTCCGACAACTGGAGCCGCGAAGGTTCGTATAGAAAAATTATCGAATTTTCATAATTATCATTTTTTATTTTCTTTTGTGTCGCCCTTCCCCTTGTCGCTTCGTACTCTATCGTTGTCGCTCATTCATATCAGTAGTTGCCGGGTCGACGTCACCGCCCACCCCGACCTCAATAATTCATCTGATGTCGGTTGGATTCGAATCGTTGGTACTGGAGGCTTGGCTCGATCTACGATCAGGTATTAAGATTTTTCAATTTTTCATCCGTCATTCATGATTCATAAACGATCGACATGACGAACGATTCGTCGTAGAACAACATTATATACTTATGCATGTGTGAATAATTTGTCAGACAAATTGATTCTCCGACTGACGCGACCGGATGATAAGACGAATCGCACAATTTCGGAAACAGCGATAAATGGTTTGTTGCCTTCGGGGCGATGGCATCATTTGGCACTCAATTTCAAAGACACGGTTTTGAAGAAACGAAGCGCGGTAGTCCAAGTGACGGTGTGGATCGACGGATGGCGAGAAGCGAACGCTCAGTTGCCTTTCGACGGGCTCCTCGTGAGAAAACCGGGACCCACGTGCGTGTTACTCGGTCAAATCGGGCCAAATGGAAGCGGCGCTTGGTACATGGGAAATTTGATGGTATTCCGATGCCCGGTCTTCACTCGCGAAAAAGCACTGTATCTCGCGAGTCTCGGACCGAATTACACGAATCTTGCCGACTGCGTACTCAATTCCGTCAAACCTGATTTTGCCCCGTTAATCGCGTCTGGCGCGTTGAACGGCGTTCGCGAGCTCAAGTTCGAGGGTGGAAAATTCGACCTGAGCCGAAGAAAATCTTACGGAGGAACGTATCTACGTCACGCGGTAGAGACCAAGATATCGGAGACGAAAATAGATTGGGAAAGTGTCATGGATGCGACCAACTCGCATTTGGGTGAATTACAGGACAATCTCTTGTTGAGTTACGAAGCTCAGACGCCGAATACCGTTCACCTTTATCCCCAAGCTATCGCTAATCCCAACGTCGTGAGGAATTTGTTTCCGGTTCCCGGTCAGCCCGGATTTCGAGTCGTCTCTGCACCGGAACATCGGATATCGCAACAACCGCCGCTCTCTATCGCACCAATTTCATCGGCGAAACTCGAGTGCCAACAGTACAGAGGTTTGGTGCCCGCGGCGAGCCTGGTCGGCGGAATTCCAGTTTTTCTCTATCTATTCGCCCGAGTTGTCGAATTGAATTCCACCGAGGAGGAACAGGCACTCGCGCTCTCGATCGTCTTGCATCTGGCGCGCAGTGATTCCGAATTGTTGAATCAGTATCGTTCGGAGGGAGGTCCGTCACTGCTTCTACGAGTTTTGGAATCCCCGCGATGTCACGCCGGTAAACACATCCTTAAAGCTATTCTCGACGCCGCGTGCGACAGTTCAATATTGATAAAAGACATTGGCACGGGAAATCATTCGATATCGCAAAATTGCGAAGCCGTTGTGACGGATCCCGAGCTCGTGAAAGGCGCGCTCGGTGCTTGGAGAACTTGGGCCAAATACGATTCTCTCAATTTGTTTCTACAAGCTCTTTTGCTGTTGCTGCGCGACCAACACTCGCAAAGAGAATTTAACGCTTCCCAATTCAACAGAGTTGGAATCGTCGAAACGATTCTTCTGTTGTGCAAGGTAAATCCGCGACGATCGAGACTCAATCGAGACTCGATCGTCACTCGGCTCACTTGAAAATATTATTGTCGCAGGAACATTTCATGTACGAAGATTTAGGCGCTGTACTCGATCCAGCGACGGGAAACGCTGTTGTCGAATTGATACGCGCATTGATGGGCGCACCGCCCGAGTTTCCACACTTGGTAGCGATCACGGATTATCTCGTTCTCGTGCATCAAGCCTCGCAAACTTACGTTACGCATTCGCGACACAATATTTACTTTCTTTTGCCATCGTTGGAAGAGAACAGGGCGAATGTTAAATTTGCCGGCTCGGTGGCGACTACCGTCAGTTCGTCCGAAGAATCGCTCGGTACTTTGGAAACGAGCAAATTAAACAAAGCCTTGGCCAACGTGCAGGCGAGTGTAACTCTATTTTCGTTCTATTCTCTCTATTTTCAACACACTTTTCACAATCAACTCCATAACGATTTGCATGATAAACAGATTCAAAGAGATCGAGCGGCCAGAAGAAAAGAACGTCGTAACGGACCGTCGAAAGAGACGAGCGGAGGGGAAGATTCCGGTATCGCGGCGAGCGACGGTTCGAATCATCGGAATGTATGTAATTATTGCAAACATTTGTTACAATTGTAAAAATGGTACTTGGAATTTATATCTTCGATTATTGTCGAATTCATTCCAATTTCAGGAAAAACAATCCACTTGGACGGACGAAAGACGTGCTTGCCAGGGTCTCGTTTGCGAAGGTTTGCTTCTGCTGCTGCGAGACGCCTTGAGAGTACTGCCGGACAGTCAAGTCGGATCGGTTCTGAAACACGTCCTGCGGGCAGAACTTTTACTCGTACTGGCTAATAACCCCGATACGAGAGTTCGCACCGCCCTCGTCAAAGTCGTTCAGACCTATTTGCAACGTGCGAGCGACGAAGAAATTAACAAGTTTGTAAAACAGAAATACTTCATGCATCTGGCTAATCAAATCGCACTCTACCCGGGAAGCGAACCGCTCGTAGCTGCGCTCGAAAGTTTGACTGTTAGAGGACCGACGCTGGCAGCGATGCCGCCGTTGTTGGCGATGATGTCGAAAGCTGCGAGTACGGATCCGAGTTTAGCGAGGCCGATGGTGTCGTTCGTTACCGATATTGTCACCAAGGTAAATGGAACCAAAAGTAACGATTATTCGAGTTGAAAAACAATCGAGTCGTACAAAATCAGGAAGCCGGAGTTTGTTCGTTTCCTTTTGCAGAATCCAAATGCCCTGAAAACACTTCTGGATCAAGGTCTGGTGGAGTCTTTGGCCCGTGCTCTCGTAGGTGGTGCGCACAAAGGCAATTCCGCGTCGCTCTTTAGCGATATTTACGTACTCCTGGTGGCGATAGCGACGAAACTCTTGGAATCGCCCGGAAATCATCACATGCAAGCGATCGCGGATCTCCATTTGATATTGAATCACGCGGAATTGAAGGAAAGATCGCAATGCGGTACGAGCACTTCGTGCGTCTCTGTTGTCAGAGACGCTCAGATTGTTCTCTTTGACGGAGAATTGGATACGTTGGTGGCGAAAGTATCGAGTCACTCCGGATTCAGATTAAGAACCACGACTTCCTATCTGGCATCGGCGTCTTACCTGACTTCCGGTGGGATTTTAACTTTTTATTGTTTTTTATGTTGTTATTTTTATCACGATCGATCGGACCGATCATTCTATTTTTTTTCTCTATCCTTGTGCAGTTTTAACAACGTCCAGCGAACAGAGCGATCAGGAATCGCGATCGTCGAGCTACGGGAGTCTTCACGGTGGTTCGAACGCATCGGTGCGTGAACCCGGAAGAGGAGAAATCAACGAACGTTTTCGTACTATTTTGATACGGGCTGTAGAATTCATAACGACCGCCGATCAAGCACCAACGAATATCGAATTGCAATTGACGAGAAGATTGTTTTCCATGCTGCTGCACGGCCTTTCCAGTCCGTCGGAAAGAAAAAATCATTGGGGCGGAGCTTGGTCGTCGCGACCCGCATTGAGGAAAAATACCGCGAGAATAATGGTTTGGCTGTTGGGTCCGCATCAGAGCAATAATACAAGAGTCTACGCTGTTCGATCTTTGATGGAAGAACCGAGAGGACGAGAAATACTATCGTCGCTGTTGGAAATACATCCACAGGTAGATCGCGCTGCAAAATCCTGTGTCGCTTCCAATTTTTACCGATTCCGATAATCACGTCATTTTCAGGTGGAACAAAAGTTCACAGTTTTCTTTTGGGACCTTTTGCGACGACGAGACGAGATGTCGAGCGCCGACGCAAGAATATGCGCAGAATTGAAAGAAGCGCTGAATATTTGGGATCTCGTGAAAGGAATCGAACGTGCGACGCCTGGATTGTGGGGCGAAGAACTTGCGCTTCTTCGTCGCGAGCTTACCAAGGATCGAGATATTTGGTTGGAGAGTAATTTATCCGCGATTCACAGGTGCGATTTACGATTCTTCCAACGACGAAAATAACTTTGGGCCCTACGAGATTCGTATAAACGTAAATTTACAGAATCGGCAGCAAGTTTGATTTATTGGCGAGACAACTAACGGAAAGTGCGATGACCGTAACTCGTTCCGTCGTTGAGGAACAAAATCGCGAACGCAAAGTACTGATGGAGAGACTCAAACATTCGCGAGCTATGGAGGCACAAGCGATGGCAAGATGGAGAGATTTGGCGCGAAGATTGACTCACGAGAGAGCACCTTGGTACTTTGAAAATTGTTACCCGCAAAGTTGGGAACTCGATCCTACGGAAGGACCTGCTCGAGTCAGAATACGCTTACAACGATGTCATCTGAAAATTGACAAACGATTTTTTATGTCTCAACATCAGGACAAATTGGGTGAGTTTCGCGCGATCTATAATTCTACTCTACAAATTATCCTACAAAATTCAATCGGTTCTATCTTAAAAAGTAGCTTGCTCACGAGATTTTCCCAAAATCGAAAGAGATGATTGAGATAAGTCGAAAAAACTGTATTTGTTTTTTTCACATTTCTTCGATGTTTGCCGATGGTTTATTAGGATTTTCGGAAAATCACCGTCA
>JABMBT010096105.1:0-10444 GCA_018906895.1 Odontocolon sp. PSUC_FEM 10030002
ATTTTTTTTTTCGTCAAAATAAACTTTATACGTTTATTTATAAAATCTATCATTTTCAACTCGAAAAGTAGTACATGACCTAATTGACATACCTCCTTAAGATTATTTTCTTCTACTGTTTTTGTTTTCATTTTTTTTGGTAACTCTTCAGCTGCACTACTTATCTCGCAGCTACATACTACGCTCTCCTGTGCCGTCTTTTTGTTTGTAATCACACGATTATCATTTGTAAGTGCTGTCATTGTTCCTCTATCTGTCGTTCTTTTTTATTTCACGTATTCGTAGGTCTATTGGCTCATAAGATGGTGTATATTTTCTGCATGTAAATACGCACGCGTGAGACAATCATTCACCCTCTGAGGATAACTGTTCTTAGCGGGAGACAAAATCGCGGAGACAAATATTTTCGATATTTTTTCGTTCTAAGCGAATGCTTTGTCACATGCGAACGTATTCGAGTAGAATTCCTCTCACACATTAGATCGTAGTTACCCTCGTTGACGATACGGATGAGCGCGACTACCTTCGATCAAGCGATCGGCCGTATACGCGCTCTCTGTAATTTTCACTTATGTTGTCATTACTTGCGAGTAGATATCTGTAGAATAAAGCTCTTTTCATGGTGAACCATTGTGCTTTCTTTCATCCACCTTATCGCCAGCGTCCGTCGATTTCCGAAATCCTTTCCCGTGGCTTTGTATCCTTTTTTATTTCTTGTCGTTTCCCGGGTTCTATCTATTATACTCTGTACTTTCAGCTCCTCCATCAGCTCGACTGTGAAGTAAACGTGCATGCAAATAGATCCCCGATCATATTATTTTTGCGAATTCTTCGCGTTCTTGAGAGCGCGCTATCGATTGTTGTATTTACGGGTCGCGTAATCACCGCGGTGGGATTCATCATCTCGGTGGGTGGGACTGGGTTGCCAACCACCGGACATTTATCTCAGATTTGTCGTTCGGCTTGACCTTGCAGGTGCAACAGGGCGCGGGTGGGCCGCAACCCCCGGGTCTCCAGGGTGTCGGTGTCGGCCAGCAGGGAATGTTCATGGCACAGGGAGGCGTCGGTGTCGCGGGCGGCAGAGCTGCGGGATTTCCGGTCGGTGCTGTCGGCAGTGGAGCACTTCAAGGTCCTCTGGCTTTCCTGGAGAAGACAACGAGCAATATAGGGATGCCCGAGAGGCGGAGTTGACGCGGAAGGGGGAGGGGGCGGGGACGGGGTCGCGGAAGAGGTCGAGGAAGGGGTCGTGGTGGCGGTGGCGGACTGCCACCACCCCCGCCCATCCTCGATCCCTCGGATCCTTCGTCCTATGCTGCTGCCGCGGCTGCCGCCGCTGCAGCCGCGGCCGCCGCCTCGCCCCTTCCCTCTCAGCAACAGCAGCCACCCCCGTCGTGCACCTGAGCAACGGCTTTTCCCCGGAGGACCTGCTGCCTTTATTTTTCTTTCTTTGCCCCTCGTTTTCCGACCTCTCCTAGAACACAAATCAATTATCAGCGGATAATCGCGCTGCTTCCTTTAGCTGAGCGATGAAAATCAAACTTATTTAGTACTCTGAGCTTACCGGAGTATTTAGGGCATTGACGCGTCAGCTACGGATTCGTGTGCCGCGTGATAAACTGTTGTTTTTCTTTCATTGTTTATTTTTCTGTTCCGTAGACAAGAGTTTTCTTTAGTTTTGGTCTCCGAATATCGGGACTTTCTCGAGACGTGGACTGGATCATCGTTCAGAGATTTAGAGATCCGCGCAGCTGCTTCGATCCTTTTGACAAGAGTCGACGTGGCTATAGCGCGGTTACTGTACATAAATAAAACGTCAAACGCGTTCAACGATGACGTTAAAACCGTGCGGTACACAATACGTCGCGTTTCTTCGACGTAGAGCACGGTTCGCCTAGAAATGAAAATTCTTATACTTTTTAGCTTATAAAATTATAAATGACCCCACTGTCGTGTGTAATATAATATGATTAATTGAAGTTGCGAAAGTTGCGTTCGAGATCGCAGCGTATTCGCGAATAGAGAATATCGTGTGTCAGAATTAGTAAATTTTCAAATCGGGTTATTATTATTATTATTATCATTATAATTATTTGGATCGCGATGTAGCGGTACGTTTATTCATTACACCGGTTTACACAAATACATTGCTATAAATATGACTCGCTCCTCTTTCATCCTGTACAACGCCAGTATTGCGTGTTTTTTATATCATAGAAATATCGTAGAAACTCCCTTTCTCCCTCTCTTTAGCTATTGCTGAATAGACCAATTAAGGTACGAGAGCAAGCTCGTTAAAATTTTGGTATAAAATAGTAGAGTCGGCTGTACAAAGAGGAGAAATGTGGATCCGACCGTTATTTTAAAGCTTTTCCGCGTACGATACCCGACAAATTAATACAAAAAGAAATAAAAGACAAATGTGATTAGTTGAGCGGAAAACCGGCCAATATTGCTGGATTCTTCGCGATTTTTGTTTTGTTCTTCACGTAAATTAAGTAAACATGTTGGTTTTGAGGGTACATTTGGAGGTCCCGAGCCGCTCAGCGGCAGATATAAGTATATAAACGTAAATGCATCAATTACGGGCCGTTGAGATATTTAGCTCTGCTGTTGCAAGAACTGAATAAGCGTTCGCGTCGGTCTACCAGTCATACCCGGTGCGAGGTAATTATACTCATCGGTGCACGGGCTCATGACACCGGCAATGTCCAAGTGAAGCCACGGGGCATCATTACTAACGAATTCTCTCAGGAAACCTGCAGCGTTGCAAGAGCCGCCGCCTTTTCCTTTTCCAAGGTTATTGACGTCCGCAGCCCTGACGACCTCTGTAAAAGAAAATCACGTACATCTTTCCTAAAAACCGTTTCAAATTCAAAAAACGATATCGAGAATGTATTAAAAAACAAAGTCAACTTACTCGTCACTTTATTGTTGAAGTGTTGCCACAGGGGCAACCTCCAAACTCTATCGCCGGTTATCGTTCCAGCAAATCTCAAACTTTCCCATAACTCGGTATCGGTAGCAAAAACTCCAGTGGCCGCGTTCCCGAGACTGATTACCATGGCTCCCGTGAGAGTCGCGATGTCTAGAACAAATCGTGGCTTGAACTCTTGAGCATAGCACAGAGCGTCAGCGAGAATGAGACGTCCTTCGGCGTCGGTGTTGTCGACAATTATAGTTTTGCCGTTCATTGCAACGACGAGATCGCCCGGTTTCGTCGCGGTTCCCGACGGCATATTTTCCGTCAGCGGAATAAGTCCGACGATGTTGACTTTGAGCTTCAATTGAGCCGCAGCTTTGATCGAAGACACGACACACGCCGCGCCTCCCATATCCGCTCGCATCTCGTCCATCTGAGACGACGGCTTGATGCTTATACCACCCGTGTCGAAAGTAACTCCTTTGCCGACGAATACGATCGGAGCCTTGCTACTGTCACCCGTTCCGTTGTAATGAACCTCGAGAAACTTTGGCGGTTCCGCGCTACCCCGGGAAACGCTCAGGAACGATCCCATTTTCTTCTCTTCGGCCCATGCCTTGTCGCGAATCTTCACCTCGACTCCCAATTCGGTGAGAACGGAAGAAACTTGGTTGCAGAAAATAGTCGGAGTCATCAAGTTCGCGGGAGTATCGGCTAATTTACGGGCCCAATTTTGAGCATCGGCCTTGATTTTTCCAAGCTTCCACGAGTCCCTAAATTTGTTTAGATGCGCGTTACAAGAATAATTCAACGGCTCATCCTGGTGCAATTTTCGTCGAGATTTGAAAAGTTATTTCAATAATTACTTACACTCCTTCCTCGCCGTACAACGATACAATCGGCAGTTTCTTTTGCTTTTCTTTGTTTTTGTATTCTTGAAAGAACCACGCAGCGAGGCACGAACCCTCGGCAGCGGCTTCGGCATCACCCAACGGTTCGACTTTGATATCTTTGATCTCAACAGCGTCCAACGCGCGACAACCGGCTGCGATAACGCATTGATCGGTCAATCGAAACGTTTTTACGAAACAATACGAGCTTACAATGTGATTCTAATTACCTGCAGCAGCTGTGCGAACATTTTCCTTTCCCTCGTGAATCTCCTCCAGTTGGTTAATTTCAAGATTTTGTTTTCCCAATCCAACGACCGCGACACCGACGTGTTCACCATCTCCGAGACCCCAGAAGATACGAGTCTCGGTTTTCTTAATTTTCGGACCGGCTCTGTGATAACGATTCCAATGTTAAATCAAGAAAGCAAGAATGGCAAACTACGAACGAAAATGCTGGGGAATCGACACACACTATGAAGAACCACTGCGGAAAAATAGACATCAATCCGGAAGTTTATTAATTACAATATTCTCTAGGCTTTGTTGGACATCAAGTACGTTGAATTGTTTGCGCGTTTAAAATACGTTCTAAAAATATACTATTCTTTAGATTTATCTTAGAATTCATTTCTCCCCCTCGTCGACGTTTATCACTATCAATTTTACAATAATCAAGTTCGCGCGACAGAAGCGAACAACATTCCAACTATACGTTTTCTTACAGCTTAACACTTTTTATTTGCCGCTGCTTTCATCTCAAGATGAATACCGTTCGAAAATTCTGTCTTTTGTCTCCACTCGGATATGTGCGCATCAGGCACCGAATACAATTATAACTATGAATGATTTACGACACGCTGATGAAAGTACATCGATAGGTGGTTTGTCAATTGATGAGTCTAGGGTAAATCTTACATAGATAAAATGGAGCTAGCATTAGATTTTTTGGTGCCGTTGCGCGGGATATCATTGCGCAAGATCATCACGTAAAATTGTACAGCAAGCTTACACGGGCCATTTGATTGTGTAACATCTTAACGTGACTCCGAATGTGATTATCGATTAAAGTATAACAATCTCCGTAACTAAAATAGACGAAAAACTTTTCATTTTATACATCGAAGCCACGATGAACCTTTCCCCTCACCTCTCCATCTTTCTTACCTATATATTGGCACAAATCGTACATCTATCTTAAATCTTTATTGCTTTTAACGGCATACGAAACCCGTATGCGTGCGTAAAACAAAACTCTATGGGTTTCACGCACGAACGAGACGCACTCTCAACGACTTTGATATGCCGTTAACATTGATTAATTTTTGTTTTCTACTATCTTACATCGATACGTCAAGCTTCATGCTATTTCGACTTCTATTGCGTACATTCAGTCGTGACGTGATTTTTTTTTCTACTAAGTCTTAGGTGAACATCGCGACGGACTGTTTATCTCACAACCTTTATCCACAATTACACTCGTGTACCGCATCACCCGTTAGATCGGGATTAATCAGTAACAAGAGAGCTGCCAGAGTACAGATAATCGATTTTGCATCGAACAAACTTAGTTCAATGGGGGTAGCAGATTGATCGCCACTCCTTTTATATAACATTTCCGAATCAATCGAGCGAGTTACCTCACTGTCATTAGTCATCGTTGAGTCAAAAATGAATTCGTAAATGACAAATCGCTGGAAACCTTGAGCCTGTTTTGAGATCTCCGTGCGCAACAGTATCGTCGAATGATTTTTAATGAAATTCCAGAGTATTAGATCTAACGTTCAAACGAGTTCCAATATCTTGATTATACCTTGAGAATTCGCGGCTACGACTACGTTCGACATTTGTCTCCAGCAGACCGCTGACACGAATTCGTTGAGATCCTCCTCCCGTCTCTCCTGCAGTTCGAGAACGCTCCTCACGGCATCGAACTTGTACGTAAACAATTGTTTCGTCAATCCTTTGTAATAAACGTAAAGCGCATTGTTCTCCGAACCGCACGCGACGTAATCGCCGTCCGTAGCCAAGCCGACGAAGTTTTTGTCGTTAACGTGACCGACGAATGATCGCAAACAATGCGGATTGTTGATGTTCCACATTTTTAGCTGCGAATCGGTACTCGCCGAAACGATTTCTTCCTTGTTGATAAATTTAACGTAAGACACCGCTTTGCGATGGCCCTTGAAGATGCACAGCGCCTCTTTCATGTTTCTCAGATCGTAATAATGAACGCAATGGTCAGCGGAACCGAAAGCCAAATGGCAAGAGCTACGAGGATTGAATTTGACGCAACAGACATTGGCTTTCGCCTCAAGCGACGCGACTGAGTGATCGATATTAAGAGACCACAGTTTGACTCTCGCGTCGTCGGATCCCGACGCTATTAGCCGTGTATCGACGTCGTTGAAGTCGACGGACCAACATCTCTTCTCATGTTCCTGAAAAGCTTTCGTACGTTGTCCAGTTGTAGCATCCCAGACAGTGACGGTTCCCTCGTAATCGGAAGACGCGAGCATTCCCTTGTGATAAGAATTCCACGATACGCAAGAGATTTTCGAGCTGGATATCATCTCAACGCATGGATAATGAATGTCTACGGTGTCTCGAATCACCGCGCCATAATCGAAGACTTTGATGCGTTTCGTTACTCCGGCGATAGCGAAGAACTCGTTGTCCTTGTCGAATTCTATACTGGATACGATTGTCGAATTGTTGAAAATGTCGGATGAATAATTCAGCGTTGCCAACGGTCGAAGTGAGTTGTATCTTGAAAACTTGACCAGATTTTCTCGAAAGAAATCCAGACCCGTGTTAGCCCCGTGCACCGTGTCCACCTGAGTCTGCCCTTTGTGCTGACCGAAAAGAAGATCTTTGGCGCGCGAATCGAAGTAACACTGAACAAAGTCATCAAAATGAGCGTGCATTCTTTTCCTACGAACCGCCAGTGTCGATACTGTCGAATATTTAGGTTGTTTTTGACCGGTGACGTTTGTGAATCCATCGTTTACGGCGGCGCCTGCTGTCCCGACTTCGCCCGGCTTTACCATGTTCGAATCTATTATATCTATTAGATCTATCATTTCTCGCCTTATCGCGGACATCTGAGCCGTATCATTCTCGCCCGATCTCTGGAGATCCTCGATTCTCGGGCACTTGCTCTGAACTTCCCGCAATATTTTTTCCACCTCCTCCATGTCACGTTTTATAAGCGATACTTCTTTCTGCAACTGATTTTTCTGCTCTTCTTTTTGCTGCAACAAATGCTTCAGGAACTCGTGTAAAAGTTTGTTTTGCGCTGCGCAAGTTTCAGCCTCGAGAAGTTGTTTCCTTTGGGTCAAGACTTCCAACATCACATTAACGTCGGGTAACGTGAGATTCGCGCTCTCGGCAGCTACGAAATCTCTCAATCCATCGCACGCTGGAATCGCCAGATCGCTACCGATTAAGCTACTGCGAACTGTACCGTCGCTGTTGTGCGAACAGCCTAATTCCGCGACGCCTTTTAATCTCGTCTTGTATTTAGAGACCAGCTCGTTGAGCAAAAAATTCGGGAAGATATCCTGCTGACCAAGGGTAAAACTGCATTTGGGACACCTGCCATTCGTTTGCAGAGATTTAGCGATACATCGGTAACAGAAGGTGTGACCGCATCGCGTTATGTGTGCCTCGTCTATCACTTCGAAACAGATCGGACACAAATAATCGTTGTTTTTATCTTCCAACGTCCCGCCGATACCGTGAAAAACATTGGCTGATGGCAAATGGCGCTTTCCGGTCGGCGTGCTACCGCTGCTTCCTGGCCCGGAGCCCCCGGTTGGAGCCCCGCCGCCCGCAGTGGACATCGCTCTTTCACGTAATTTGATATTTTTTTTCAACTACAACGTCTTATCGTTCGAAAACACCTTATCGCTCTCCAATGCAGTTATCAGTATCTAGAGTTAAAGTGCACGATTGCGTCCAGATTCTACCTTTCGTGAAAGAGATACGATTTTTCGCTATCAAATACAAGCGTTTACCGATAAGTCACGATTCATCGATTCGAAAATCGTTAATCCTACAATTCTTGTAAATTCTTTTAAAAATCCTTGTTCGATGCTGGGCCTATGTTTTTCCTATCACGTTCTCAATACCCTCGATTCTCCTAGCCTCTCCTGAAACAATCAAAATAATGCCAGTGAGCTCTCGAAAAGAGTGAGTGTGTGAAAATCGCGAAATCTCGACAAATAAAAAGAAAAGAAAAGGAAATATATATTCATATAAAAATTTGTATAATAGATGACGTCGATAAATAGACAAAAAATATAATTCGATCGTAATATGTTTGTAATATCAAGCTCAGGCAGCATTATAAGAATTGTTTCAGGCTGGAAATAAAACATGTTTTCGCTCAAATCTGCAGATATATCAATCAGAACGAAATCATGCCATAACACATTTCACGAATCTTAACGTACTAGTGACTCAACGATTTGTGCTTGTTGGTTGTATATACATATATACATATAACGATATATACTTATCACCATTCGCAAACATCTGTTTTGTATAACGAGTCTGAACCAAAAAAGCGAATGTATATAACGAACATGGCTAATACCTTTTAAATCGCGTATCTCGGTACGCCGAGCCAAAACAGTTTAATTATCCTATCGGATTCTCGTTAAATACTTAATAAGGTTGAAAACAGTGTTGAAACAAGATCAAGAAATTTCGAGCACACAAACACATATGTCCTTGAGTAAGATTGTAAATTCCATTGGACTAAGGAAAAAAAAAACTGTAAACAAGATTATACGAGATACAGATCGGCGAATCGTTCAAAGCAATTAAACTCGATGAGAAACTAAGGAGAAATTGCGACGAAGCAACTTACAACGAAATATTTGTCAGTAATTTTCCATTGACGAGATCGTTATACTTGGCTGCCGCCGGAGTGAGAATAACTCCGTCTTTACCCTCCGCCTCGTACACACCGAGCACCAATCCTTTCTGTAGAAGTAGAAACAAACAAATTAAAAAAAAAAAAAGAACCTTTGTATTTTATGTTGGATAGAAATTCGCCACGATAAATACATGACAAAAAAAGTGTGTATGTATACATATACTCCAGTGAGTATTCGATTTCGAGGATTTTGAGGTTCGTAATTCGTGATTAACGAAATTGCGATTGTTTCGTCCAAAATCAGAATAAGACTTATTCGACATTTATCGTTAAACGAAATTCATCGAATTTAAGATTTAGCGAGTTAATTACAGAAATATCGAAGAACTTCCCCCTCTCTCTTTTTGCAACGAACTCGAATTCCGCGAAGAAAGATTGTGAAATTGTACCAAATTGCTGAATAAACTCGGCAAATGTGATCTCTACGGGCTTTGACGAAACCGGTTAATGATATATCGAAAGATAAGATGTGGAAGAGAAAAATAATCACCTTCATGTTCAGGCAGCTGCTGTAGAAACGTAACTGAGAATTTGCAAACCGCAGCCTCTTGATTCTGATAAGAAACAATACCATAATTTTGCTATCGAGACCGAGGCATTCAAGTGGGCATACGTCGGTGTAAAGAAGGGATGGTTGGTTATTTCGACCTATTCATGGAGCAGGTAGTGAAATACATCGACCTATCCCGTAGCTGCGATAAAGTTCCCCTCCAGCCGTTTTACTAAGAACAGCCAATCAAATCATTCCATTTTCTTACCACTCTACCAGCGACAGTGAATTTGTCAATTTACCGGTTATTAAACCGAGTCGAAAGACCAAATCGAAATATAATTCCTAAGAATCGAAATTTAAATAAACAAAAATTCGATTTAAAATGAGCGTCGAGTAATTAGCGTATAAAAAAATACCGACCAATTCGCAACTGTCGGACGTAAATTATCGTAGCTTCCAGGTAAAATGACAAATTCTAAAACGAAACAACATTTTGCACATCATCGCCAATAGGAACGCTCGCCGTAAATTTCGAACTTAAAAATCGTGACATTCGAATTTTGAAATTTTGAGAACTATATTTTATTAAATATCGAGATAAAGAAATGTAATGAATATTTGGAACGTTGGACTTTTACTCAATTTTTGAAAATAACGAAAGAAAAAATTAAATAAAACAAAAAAAAGAGATGAAACAGCTGGGGCAACATTTACAATAAAGTGTCAACCATGTTTTACAAATAACAATGTTTGAGAACTTCACTGGACTCCGGGTATTTTTCGTAATGATATTTCAATATTTCTTATTTAATTGCGTTTATTTTGCCGCAAAGAATCTGTCTCGTGTCACATGAGTCGTCCAAGTCGTCGCGATATTGAAAAACATACATAATAGCCGGGAAAAAAACAAGCAGAGCGGAAAAGACTTTTTAACGAGTGTGAGGGTTATAACCTCGCCTCCGGCTCGCGTTGTAACCCTCACGTTAAAAAGTCTTCTCACGAATTTCGTACAAAATGTTATGTTACGACGTGGGAACGCCGAGTTTTATACACGCAACGCGTGTGTAAAACGAGACTTTACGCACGGAGTGACAAAATTAATAATCATAATAACAAGTATCCGCTGCAGTTGGCATCAAAGCTTCAAATGCCGACCAATGATGCAAAGCTCCACGCGGCGGGAAAATTTGAATTCA
>JABMBT010096106.1:0-18390 GCA_018906895.1 Odontocolon sp. PSUC_FEM 10030002
GTTTTGAGAAGGAAAAGTAATATATTTTCTCATTGATACAGTATAATCTTGGGAAGTGAGCCACTTGTGCCGGAAAAAAAAGATAACTGAATTCAAAAAAAGAAATCCCATGGGGTTGGTTTTGAAGGACTGAGGATGGGACGCAGACGTATACGCAAATCACGGATTTCGAGGCAATACGAAGAGAGCTGTAGCGACGAGTCTCACTTGGTAATCCTTTAGAGGAGAGTCAACGATACTACGGAAATGGTTTTTTTTATTTTTATATTCTCCGTCTACTTCAAGCTGTGCTGGGTCCATCTCGTTTATCGTAGAGCGTTGGGACCGCTTAGTGACTCAGCTGAATAATTTTCATAATCTCTTAGGGAGAGATACTCTTGTGAAAGTGAGAGATACCTCTGTTACAACCAAGACCTTTTCCAGTTTAGAAATTTCAAACCTAAATTTCAGATTCAGGCAAAATTCACTCCTAAATTGAGTAAGAAATATTTATAAAGTCTTTATTGGATTCCGAACGAATGCGGAACTCAAACATAATGCTTGAATGGATTCAATTTAGATTGACTTCACGAAGGGTGAAACATCCAACAGTGATTCTGCAGAGGGTGCGAACGCAAATAGTCCCGAAATTGATCGAATTTCGGTTCGAGCATTTCGATGCGAGGGGTTGAATTTAGACGGTTTAAGAAACTACCCTTATAGCGATTGTGTCTCCGTGAGAAAGATGGGAAATAGCAAGCCCTGAAAAGACATAATTTTCTGTCGATAAGACAGATTCAGGGGGTTGAAACTCTAGCTGGCGAAGACTGACTGGGGAACAGAGACCTAAAAATATGGTCTTTCAAGCAGCCTGCTTTGCCGACCACAACTCACCTCTTACGGTTTCGTCGATGTTGGGATAGCTGATATCGACTTCAGTAGAAAGAGGAATCCTACGATACGAATTTCCCTCGAGACTTGCTCAGCCGGTAGTGAATCCTCTGGTAAAAGTTCTAGGAATCTCGAATTTGGTTACAAAATTTTCCAAAGCCTACAGAATATCGTAATTCTCCCAAGAAACTTCTCAGATGGAAGGCAATTTCTTTTCTAAGGACAGGAGGAAAATCGTTTCACATCATTGCCAATGAAATTTCGCGTGAAAGTTCTTCACGACCGGCGGTAAAAGTATAAAACGAGATGTAAACGAGAAGATGCCATGTTAAATGGTGGAACGGGGTAGAAGTTCCTGTCTTGTGACAATTCAGAATAAATGAGCATTCGGCTGAATCGATATTTCAATCGGAGATATACGTCTCTCCTTCTCCAGCAAGCCAACCAACTTGGTACTGGTTGACGCAGATTGTGTCTGTTGGACGATAAAATCTGTAAAAGTGTGGATGGAATTCCAGTGCTATTCCAGCGGTATACTGTCACCGAAGTGGCAATAAACAATTCCTATATTGAGGTTTTGCCACAAATTGATTCTCAACACATCAATAAATTCTACGCTCCAACCAGTCAATTTCTGCAATAATAACCGTAGGTGTGTTTTGCTTGGCAAAGTGGGTCACTAAATTTGACCCGATTTTTTAAAATCCTTTCGATTTCACTGGTTATTCAGTTGTTTTACGATTTTTTTAACAGATATACGACGAGTCAATTTTTTGTTTGCATGCGTCATGGGTTTGTGATTAAGCACTTGATCATCCCCTATTGTGGTTGAAGAGAAACTGTTATTGCTGGAAAAATAGGTCGTCCCCAGGGATATATATATATATATATGGTTTGTCCGTAAAGTCGTAAACTCGCGGAACAGCTTTCTCTCGCGAAAAGATTTATGAGGAAGAGGGGATTATTGTTGTAGCAGACAGCAGATGAGTGAAGAATTGATGAATTCTCGTTGAAAACGATCGGTTTTAAAAATCGCTTTCCACATGTGCAGCAGCAATCTATTAACAATTTTATCCATAAGTTGTTGGGATAAAAGACATTTTTTTGTGGGCCACAAAAAATAAATTTTGTACTGAAAGAGGAAAAAGACGTGTTTTTTTTGTAACGAGACCAAAACACCATCAATTTATCACAGCTGCGCTCTTGCCCATTACTTTGTTTTTTTTTATAGCAAAGTGTTACCATAATTTATATGATTCGCAATTAACCTCATTTACTTATTGTTACGAGACATCGAATCGTTCAAAGTTTTTCTCGAAATCGGGAGAAATCATGGAGAGAAAAAAACAGGTGATATTGAGACGATGTATTTTTGGATTCAGAATATTTCGAGTTTTTTAAAACATTTACACGTCTGGAGCTTCCAGCCATTTATTATCACACTTTTAGCTACCAAAGAAACGTCGACAAGTCGAGATAATGCATTTTAGTCGTGACTGCAGGGGTCGTTTTTCTTGTCTAGGTAACTTTTCTCCTTGCAACTTGAGTTGAATACTAAAAAGCAGAGTAACGCCTTATTCTTGAGCACACCAGAATCTCGCTTTGGTAACAAAATGCAGAATAAATTTAAAGCTGCCAGTAGTCACGAAATAGTAATCCAGTCTTATTCCATAAAATGGTATTTCGAAACGGGTCTTATTTTCAGCCAGACTTATATTATCTTCAAGACAATCACTCGTTTCGTCAAATATTTGCTGCACAGAAACCAAACCCCTTTTAGCTGATTTCAAAAGCAAGGAAATGGAGAACGACCCAGTTCAACGATAAATACGTTATTAAGTAAGATCTCTCGAGATCAGACAGACAGACATTCCACTATTTAGCTATATCAGATATTGGAGAAATTCCTGTTTATAATACAAGCAACTCCTTCCTGTTGCTTGTAGTTGTTGGCTTGGAGTATTTCCTACTCAAAAGCCACTTGCATTGCAGAATCGTGATTCCAGAATCAACCTACCCGAGCTCTATCCACTTCTATTGTTTAGGTTCACGAGAGGGTAGAGCTAAAATCATAGCTCACAGATTATATCGACTCATTGATCGACATAAATTGATTTTCAATAATTTTGTGGAATTGTTTTTAACTAAGCTCTATTCTCTAATTGTCTTTGATGTTATTAATTATTTTCATAAAGTTTTCTCACATTTCGTTGCTCTAAAATTAAATGCAGTTGAATCGTTAAATAGTTTATACATTTTTAATCGAGCGGCAACTCTTCAGCGAGCTCAGCCAATTCTGCGACGAAAACTGCCGCTGCAGAGCGACAAATACGTGCCAATTTTCCAGGCTATTGCCGAAGGAAAATATATATATTTTCGGTAGTGTGGATGAAAAGTAGTTCAGTCGAATTTATTTCCTGTTATTCACGCTCGAGTTTTCTATACAAAGTTACAACTTCCTGATTTTCACGCATCGTTTATCGTTTTATCCTATATAATACGATCATTGTGGTCTTTTTTTTTTTTGACGCACACTGAAAATTGGCAAATCATGATCGAATTCAAGAGAGACGAATACGAGTGCTCGGTTTCCCATTTCGTTCGTAATTTATTACGTTAGTGTGTCGGGAAATCACCGAACGTCCGATTCGATTACCGTCAAAATATTCGTGGGTACGTACAATAAATTTCTCGTCTGCCTCCCGAATCTATAAAATGATCGAAATATTGCATCTCTCTTGCAAAGAGGCCAAAAAAAATATGAACGACGTTAATCCGATTACTTACTCTTCGTTAAAATTCACCACGTGGAGATAATAGATTATAATTAACGCTGACCATCATCGCATCAGACGAATTACAACTCACCTGAAACAAACCAATGAAAAAAAAAAATTAATCCAAGCTTTGAGATTTCAATTTAGATATCGTACTTTTTTAATGAGTACTGTCTAAAAAAAATGGGGACGGAAAAAATGGAGATCTCCACAGTAAGAAAGACAGACTTTGGGATTTTCGTTCTCTTTAACGATGAGTGACAAAAGAGTGATGTGAACACCTTTCTCTATTGAAACGTGCAGACATCGCGAAAGGCTATAGTTGAAAAGAAAAATCCCTCGAGGCACCTGTACTATTTGACAAAGCACATTTTCACTATCCGGGACTTTATACTGGTTCTATTTTTCTATACACTGAATTTAACGGAAAACAGGTTATTCTAAATTCTCTTTATATATATTGTCGATCTATCTAAAAAAAACGAGATAAAAAAAAATGGTGAGGCTTTTCCGCAATGCGACGATGTTTATTTCTCCCGAAATGTAGCAACTAAGTTCGTACTACTGGAAAAACGCGAATGGTTGTGTATGCCTCCGGGAGGTTTATGGACGACCGATCTCACGTACTTTTACTCAACAGCAAAAACAGTGACAGAGTTCTCGCACGTATTTCACCATCCCCTGGATTTTTTTTTATTTCTATACTGAAAAGTATATATACATCATACATCCTGTCTCGGTGCATAGATGACAAACGAGAACCCTTAGTTTGGTCCGTTATGTCGAGATAAGAAGTGTCATTTCAATGAGAAAACGAAAAAGTGTCTTTATTCGAGAACTTCGGTTCGCAAACTTGTTACTGAGTTTGTACAAACTGAAGAGAAAATTAAAAAAGAAATAAAACAAAACTTTAATTGGGAAACCTGGAATGGTATTTTCCTAATCTCGTCCGACGGCCAAGGCATTGTTGTGAGATAGGATCACCTGGTCTGGTTTAGTGCAATAATTGCACTAGAACTGGAAATGCAAGAAACTCGTTGTATGACTGAATAGCTAGCTGCGTTCTGAAAACTCATCGAGTCCTCATAGTTTCCGACTATAATATAATAGTAGGCGACATATCTGCGGCTTTCCTGTGGAGGTCTGAATGTCCCTATATTTGCCTTGTGGGTTCCGAAGCGCATACCAGCAAATTCCAAATGTCTACAAGCCAAAGTCAATAACCGGAGCACGTATATGTAGGTATATATCTATTAGATATAACATATACGTTGAAAATATAACCACCTAAATATTATGTTTGCATTACCTGCTTGAAATTCTCCAGCAGAAACCGTATGGCGATCAGCTTCACCATGCGAATGCAGAATAGTTACGAAAATGCAGATGAGAATTACTATCACAGACAACTCACATTGGATAATATTATTCATGCATGAGTAAGGTAAAAAAAAAACTGTGAAATAATCAGTCAGAATTTTGTTGTGATTTTATTTCCGGATATGTGAGTTTTATTGTTGACACTTG
Organism: Odontocolon sp. PSUC_FEM 10030002; assembly: GCA_018906895.1. NCBI lineage: Eukaryota > Metazoa > Arthropoda > Insecta > Hymenoptera > Ichneumonidae > Odontocolon > Odontocolon sp. PSUC_FEM 10030002. The sequence continues at coordinate 5,175 of JABMBT010096106.1, forward strand.
GAAATTTTGTAGTATAGATAAGAGGATTTAAAGCTTGAATGTTTGAAAGTTATGGCATAAATGTATATGAAGGGAATTTTTCCGGGTAGGTTATCAAATTCAGTTCAGAAGTGGCGCGCCGTCGACGCAAAACTGACTGCGGAAGTGACGAAGGAAATGGTCAAATGGTAGAGGTCAACTGGTTCGTTTTATTGTCCCCGAGCGTGTTCGAGAGGGTAGGGTGAGAAGTGCGTCCTTGATCTTTAAAGCGAAACAGGGCGGAAGGTTTCCTCCGCTTGGCAACCCCATCGTGACTAGTACAACCACGAGACAAGACTTTGCTTTTGTCTCACCCTGCAAAACCTTATCAACTTTAGCAAGTTGTTTTGGCAAGCAAGGATTCTCTAAAATCTAGGGCCCAGACATGAGTGCTGCACCGGAGCAATTAACACTCCAGCGCTCTTTTGTGGTGCAAAGTAAATTTAACGTACAGGAGTAGTTCTAAAAAAGTGAAAAAAAATCAGTTATGTCGACATATAGATGCTTAATCTTTGTAATAATCGAGGAAGTGTAACAGTTTGCTACTTGAAATTCTATGGTTGAAATGCGAATTTCATTCCATAGCACAGATGGTTACAATTACACTAAAAGGCACTATAGCACGGAATACCCCATTTTTCCTTAGGAAAACTGATAAAAGCCATTTCTATAGCTGCACCTGTTCCACCGCGCATTTCCGCATTAATATAGACGCAAAGACTTCCCTTGGTGGAAAACAAAGAGAAAAGGGCATGCAGAGAAAAGCATCCGGACCTTCGGTCACCCTTCATTGTATGCCATTAAAGCTATAGTTTTTGCCCTCGTGCGGATATCGCATCGGTTTTCGATAGTTTCTTCCTATATGACGTTGCAGTTCATCCGCAATGAAAAAAAACAATACTAGCAAAGTTTTCTCTTCATGAAAAAGTGACTCAACAAGAAAATAAAAAATCTCTAAATCCGCTGGGTATGATATTTTTTAAGCGCCACTAGCATTTTCCTGCCATTTTTCACCCTACAAAATCGAAGTTCTTACATTTCCAAGTGTCATCGGAAGTTTTCCTACCTTTCATCCAACCTGAAGGAACATCTGGACAGATCGCTCCAGGCGCTCATACTTCTACTTCGCCGCCTGTAAGGAGGTGCTAGCCTCGCGCTGCTTCTTCTTCGCGTGGAAGCCAGGTTTTCCGCTTCAAAACACACTCTCGGTGACGAATGCAATTTTTGTGACTGGTTCACTTGTTGTTGCTGTTGCTGCGATTGATTATTCGGTGGCGTTGACGAAGGAGTAACAGCCGCAGGTGTTTGAAGATCGGACAGGGCCTCGTATTCCCATCCACGGGTGCCCATGTCCAGGAGAGGCTCGGCCGAGGCGTTCGAGCCTCGAAGTGGGTCCCGAGGCTTCCGATGATGAAACAGAGCGAAAACCGAGCAGCTCGAGTCATTAATACGACCGGATATTTCTTTTCTCTCCGAAACACATTTTTCTTTGGTATCCAGCTTAAATAGGCTTTTCGATGCCTTTTCCACTGTGGCACTCCGGATAAAAGACTATTTATTTTTGTTCTCCAATAATGTACCGGAGGAATTTTTACAATTTATTGCCAGGGAACAAAAGCCCCTTTGAGCTTCTTCTATCTATTCCGCTCGCTCTTTGCTAGATGCACTTTATCCTATATGAAAAAGAATTGGAGCGCGAGAAGCAGAGACAAGCTTTCGCGCGAGCCACCACGCGCTTCCAAGCTGCGCTTGATATATCCGTACACATGTGCACGCAAACCTCCACGTTCGTCCCCCGTGCGATATCCGTACGAGGTCACCGAGTGATGAATATTTCAGGACGGTCATACATCAATGGCGAGCTCAGGGACTCGGCCATTATCACTCAGTGACACGTACTCTCGGTTGCTGATGGTGGTTGCTGGTTATGCTGTTTCCATTCCTGACGAGGAGTTTCCTGCCTTCACACTATACCGATTTAATGGAAATGCTTTTACGCATCTCAATCTTCAACAACCTTTGAATACGTGAAAGCCATTATTTCAAATGACCCAAGAATCGACTGTACCAGTTGCGATTCAACTATTTCTCATTTACACATCCGACGTAAGTTTAATTGCTAAAAGGTACTTTTCTGATACAAACCACAACAGATCTGTTTACCAAGTTCGCCGGAAGCCGAAGGAATTACCTTCGCATAATTGCGTCGCGATGCAATCGGATAGCGCGTATAAATTGGAATTTAACATTAAGTTAACAGCGGACCACTTCGTACATATGTATATATATTTCTCTTTTAAATATATCTTTGATTATTACTTGTCAACGGGCAAACAGTAAAAGTATCTCAACAAGTGCCTACAACTATACAACATGGCTCAACAATTTTTCAACAGCAGATTTATTCAAATTAGATGTATGTAAGAAAAGCTTCAATAATATCTTCAACCCCATATAAGCCTCATTAACTTCCACCATTTTCAAAGTGCACCTGAATTTGATGATTCTTAATTATTATTATTGGCGGATTAGTGTTTTGCAAATCTTCGCCAAACTAGATCAGTCTTCCTCAAAATATAAGAATCAAGTAAAGTTCATTTTATCCTTATTCCATCACCCTCAGTTATTCACGTTCGCAATTAGTTCCCTTGACACTGGCTTGATTAGTCACTGGTCGTATGAATTTCCCAGTTCGCTGCTTTCCTCCTTAATTCACATTGATTCGCTTAAACGATTGCTTGAACGTTTCACGACTTTATAGCGATGTTAGCAGACACGGAGATCATAGTTCACCGGCGAATCGTCGCTCGTTTTACGAGGTACAACCCTCCTATATTTCTTTCCATCGGATACCCTCTTCTTCTACGTTGAGAAAGCTTGTAATTCAAACATCTGATGATGGCACTTTGACAGGAGATCTGCAGATAGTTTTTTTTTGCCACTACCCGGCTTGATTCTCTCCAACAATTCAACTTCCGAAATTACGCCTATTTTTATATCATTACGATGGAATTAAAAAAAGTCTTGAAGATACGGTGCACACTTGGCACATTAATGTTGTAACGAGCATTTCTCGAAGCAATCGAGCTGGAAGATTGATGGTCTCCGTTGAGTCGAGATAAAAGCTGGAGCTTGAGGGTTCTCAAGGGAATGCGAGCTGTTGATGAGACACAAAGGGCCAAATGACTGATCAACTTTGCACCGTAGCATGTAACACATTTGTTAACATGTTCCGGAACGAGATAACGTTTCGCTCGCACACAACAAGAACGAATGAAATTACTATCGACTCTGGCGGCACGAGCTTCGAAGAGAATGTTGGAGCGATGTACACATATGCAGAGACCGATGGAGGGGTGATGAAACAGAGTAGGTTGTAGAGAAAGAGCGCACAGCAAAAGTAGATGTGGCGCACCCTCGTCCAAGGTCGAGGAACACGATGTGAGCATCAGCGGTGGAGCCCAAGTTTTTCCAGGATACTGTGTACACAAAAACCACTTCCACCCAACCTTACAAATCATTAAGAACGATAATCATCAAATGTCCTCATTGACCAATCATCCCCCTTTGGAATTCCAGCACCACTTTGGATATAGTCCAACACTTTCATTCATGAAATTGGAGTACGAGGCATATGTGATGAGGAGTTGTATTTTTTGGAACTGTAGTAATGTCTCCATTGCATACACTTTCGATTTTGTACTCTTTTTTTCTATTGTATTTTCTTTAACAAAACTAAACCTCACTGATAATTACAACAACGCAAAGGAACATTGGACCTCTTGGCAAACATTGAAGTTAAGACATCTCGTTGAATCCAGGAAACACTCAACATCTTGATGACCAACTGAGCTCTATCGATGCCGCATTAGCCTTCACCGCGAAACGACATGGATTAAAAGCTTTCCTGTTTTCGTCGCTCACTTTATTCACCACTCTCTGGATCGTATCTGGCTTTCCCGAAGCTTTCGTGTGATTTTCCAGCATCGTCTCGTTTCCTCAGTGTCTTCGAGGTATCTCCAGGTTTTGATGCCCTTGTACAATCTCTCGAGATTCTCTACGATCTCATACGTTTCTAGAGTTCTCACTCGCCAATGGCGTCTCTGAATTTCTAATAAAGGAAAAAAGGCATCGAGACACGCGAAGAGATAATCTCACGGTAGAAACGCTTCACACACAAATTTCCTGAGAGCGCGGGCCGATAAAGTACAGAGATAAGTACGTGTCTGTTTTGCACGAACGAAACATGCCGAACGCGTGCGGGCTCAGTAGAGTTGGCCCAGCAGAGCAACGCCACCCCTCTCACTGCAGTAGATCGTAGCGCGGTATTTTCTCTGTTGGATTCCACAACTACCCCTCCTAACCCCCAGTTTCAACCCTGTTGGCGCACCTTTACCCCATCCTCCCCCCCCCCCCCGCCTCTTCTTGCTAATCCTATCTCTCTCACACCGCATCAACTTCTTCTGCATCTTCCTTTACTGTACTCCAGGCTCGTTGCTGTTCAGAGCTTTCGCTTCTCATCTCGCTTGGTCCTCAACAATCACGCATAGCAGCCATTTCTCTCGCTCCCCGGCGGAACATCCCCTTCGGATACGCGCACACATGCACGTGGCCGGAGCGTTTCCAAGGCGACTGCGCCACCGCGAGTATGCCGCGAATCCCCTCCTCCTTTTGTCGCACATCGTCGAACCCACCGATGTTAAATGGACCAACGATCATCTGTTATGTGATTAGCAGTGTCTACGGAATTCTACAGCTAGGGCGAGAACGAGAACTAGAGCATATGAAGATGGGTGATCTAAGCTTTTAGATCCCTTTGTTGACGTATTTTCCTCTTTTCTTATCTGTTATGGGGCTAAAGAATTTTATGGATAACTCTAAAGTGCTCTTCTATGAACAAAAAGGAGATAAAAGTTAGGAATTTGTAATTATTTTTGTAAAATGGAACATGGTGAAATCTTGATAATTTTTTGAAGAATTAACATAAGAACAAAATTACCGAATATCATACTACAAAAGTGCGATGAATGGACGACCGAAATATCCAGCATCGATTCGGTCCAGGACGGATACAAAGTTGGGGGTGGCGTTTGCGCGGTTCCCGTTTCGTTGCGGAAGCGCGGAAAGCTCAAATTGGCCTTCAACGTACCACGTGCTTACAGCATCCGGTCTCTTGAGTCTTGAAATTATTAATACGATTATCATATTTGTTAGATCTTAATGCATGTCTTCCTTGGGATTTCCCTCATAATGTCCCAGTATAATAATTTTGCGTCACGATGAGGGGTACAAAAGCTATCGTCTCGACGTTAAACGTCGTCTTAGCTTCAGGTCCTTGCCTAGGCTAGATCATTAATAATTCGCGGTACATTTGATGCAGGAAAGGATCACCCGAAACTTTACTCACGCCGTCTTCGGTAGATTAATGATTTCTGCTTCGCAGGATTAAGCAGTAGGTGGAGTTGAGTATAACCCAGGTCAATCTTATTCAAACGTAGCAAAGTTCCTTAATGCAATCGACATCATACTTCGCAAACCAAGTACTTTGCCGATTTCATTGCATAAAAGACATATAAAAAAAATTGCAGTCCATATTTATGTTTAAAGCTTATCCAACCATTTTTTCATTAACGATACAATTCCAAATGAAAGCAATTTCACTAATGGCCTGGCACATCAACGGGCCAAATTACGATGTTGATCTCAGCCGACCTGGTTTGCCTAAAATCGCGGCTTTTCAGCGAGACCGTGTTGGGAAAATATTGGAATTTGGATGTTCTCACTGGAAGTAGGAGTAATCGATCGAACCGAGCTCTGATGGTCACATATTTGAAAGCTCGTAGAACGGCAACACCGAAACACAAGAAAGCGCACTCTGTTGAGCTTACGAAGTAACGACTCGCCAAGTCGAGCAGGCAGACGCAAGCAGGGAAAATCCGCAAGTTGCGGAAGGTGCCTTCGATCCTTTTGAGGAACGTTTTCGCTAACTTTGCTGGGATACCATCGGTAGGGTAGTTTCCCGAAGCGGGAAAAATCTTCATAGGAACGAAGCATCTGAAAACACGCATTGGTCGATGAGCTCGGACGGTGCGGATGAACGTCGTCCACCCACAAGAACTTTCGTTCGATGATTTTCCTAACTGTTTTTTATCTCCCTGTAAGAAAACTGGGGAATCGATTGGATTTCTGTACTGCCATCCACGTGGATAATTATACACAGATAAATGAATACGAAATGGAAGTCCATAAACGCGGAATAACGAGAATACGATGATGAGGGTCATAATAATTTAACGAGAATCGTTAGTGGAATTGGCAATTGGCCATTTTACTATATTCATGAGAACGCGCAGTACATAGTTATATATATATGTATGGGATATTAAACGAAATTAAAGGAAGCTCTATGTAACTTATTACAATTTGTTACCGTTGATTTTGTATCTTCAAATTTAAACCAACGTTCACTAAAGTGGTAATCTTTTATCTCGCACTGTTTCTCGAACACAATTGTATGAATTATTAGTTCTATTAAACAGAGTTCTATTGTCTCCTATTGCACAAAAGCTTTTTGAGGAAAAAACGACCAACTGTTCTCATAGGCTCTGTAATGGAAGCTTCATAGAATAAAATACGAGAATGTGAACGAAGCTATCGTCTCTCCTATTGGATGGTTCGATTTACGAACGAGGTTGGAGATTGAGAGGTAAAATATAATAAATAAATGTTACATGCAAGTAATTTGGTGCTTTTACTGGAAAAAGGCTTGAATAACAACTACCGGATGTTGTCGATGATATAACGTTCAAAGTGCTTTTAAAGATTATGTGTACGATAATGTTCCAGGCAAGTGATGAAGTCGAGACTGTGTTTTTCACGCCCTGACTCGGGCTGTCAGTTTCATGGATCGCAAGATTGTTCGCATCGCTCTTTCGTCATACGTCTTGTGAAGGCAAAAAGTGAGCATACTCGAAGTGATCAAAACGTGATGCTGATGACGTTTGACTCGTCTTTTAAGTATTTTTCAGCCAGAAGACATCAACATTTTTATCTTAACAAGAATTCCACTTCCACCTCCAATTTTTTTTGTGTGAAACTCTTATATTATCGAAAAGGAAGAACTTACACCCAAAAACTTTCGTTTCTTTACGAGAAACTTTTTCAGAATTTGAAAGGACCTGTGTGTCAGGCTGGACATTGTAAAGGATGCTTCGGAAACTCGCTGGTTTTGTGAACATTTTACCTCTACTAATTTTGTTTCAGGATGAGCGTGGTAGACATGATTTATGATTATGGTACAGAGACTGGCGAGTTATTAATAGGATAGGTCAAAACACGAGTTTCATTATGCATAATGGGGAAGGTTTATTTTAAACGGGTGGAACTAAAATATATATTCTGTATGTGCAGTCTATTTTTTTTTTACCTGAGTACAAGAATTTTTTATCTCTGGTCTACCCGAAAGGACATTTTAGGATTAATAGACATGCCAAGCCCGAGTTTTCCAGCAACTACGATCTAAGGCTTTTCCAGCCTCTGCACAAGCCAAGAACTCAAAGCTTTACGATGACTTCATATTATGTGCTGCCTATGCTCTCTTTATTTGTACTTACACATAAAACCTTTCTACGCCATAGAACTTTCCAGGAAGTTAAATCCATGAAGTTATCTCACATGAAAATGTGCAGGCTTTCGTGTTTGTAAGTCTGTGCTAACTCTTTGCGATGAATACACGTACGATTGACCATGAAGTATAAAAACTGGATCATCTTTTAACATTGGGGATACATAAACTTTACTTGCAGTAAAGTGCAGCGAGATGGTTCCTCAGAATTACGTCGCATTGGCAAGGTAGAACGAAGCTTTTGTGTTTCATTATCGGTGCAATGGTGTTGGTTACACTGTCAATCGTAGATTCTAAGTGAATTGACCGACGTCCCTTGTTCAACTTCCCAGACAAATCCAAACCTCAGCGAGATGTATCTCCAGGCTATGCATTACATCAAGGAGGGACATCAGAGAATCTACCCTGAGCACAGTGAAAATTAATGGCAATTTCAATTTCTCACTATAGGGTAATAGGAAAGTGATTGCAGAAATGATGCTTTCTCAACGCCATCCCTTGAAAATTTAATTTTCGAGTAACAGGGAATTGTCTAAGCCGTTTCTGATTACTTGATCATTACTCCAATCTTCTAAAACGTTGACGTACGTATTTGTGATGCCAATTTTAAGGATCCATGCATATCCTCAGGGTGATCTGAATTCAGATGTAATATTTAGGAATCTTTCTCATGAATAAAAAAAATACAAATCTTGTTTGAAAGAAAAGTTGTTTTTTCGTGGGCAGAGTTTTGCTTTGCTATGTATAAGCCCTCGACCAAGTCCCAAGTCGAATTTATGATCATCAAGGTTTTCTCGAGTTTTCTCAAGGAACATCAAGGTTTTTCGTTCTCGGAAGTAAGCCAAGGATCGTGTGAGGAAAAAAATGAAAAATGAAAGTTCTGGGACATGGTTAGCCTAGAAGACTTACACGAACATCGCATATCAAGTGCGAAGTAACGTGTCACTCTGCGCGTCGGACCCTAATCCCAAAAACTCTGAGTGGACACTGATGTTTCGGTAGGGTGAAACATGAGATTGGAAACGATCACTCTGGTCATTAGCCCCTTTGGTCTTATTTTTCTGGAATTTTCTTATTCCTCGAGGAACACGACCAATCACAAAGAAAAACATAGGTTGATATGGAGTGTATTAAACGTGTCCGACTTCTCGGTTTCCCTCTTTTATCAGAAACTGATAAAAATGTACCAGCATCAATATTAATCGTTCCAATTACCGCGGTAGAGCTCCAATCGAAATAGAATTAATTACAGCACTCGGAAAAGGAAGTTTAGCCGATGGTATTTACAAACGAATGAGAAACGGTGATAGTTAACAGGGACAATCATTTGTGCACACACTTGTCCAGGTAAGTAGAATAGATAAAGACGGAAACCGCAGAAAAAGAAACAGAGATAGGCTCATATAGCTCCGGTTCTCGGTAGCTGTGGAACGACGAATAGCAAAAATAGAAACGCCGGTCGATATTAATTGTGTCAAGTGTGAGCCCTCGGGCTTCCGGGGCGCGCACTCGCGCTCCCTCATCTTTATAGCGATATGAAGACAATGCCCAAGCACGTAGATGAGACCCGGTGTGACCCAAAGATATATAGATACCACAAACAGGATGTATTGCTGATTCGAAACACGGAACATGGAGTGTTTCACCCTCATCGTGTAATATGGTTGGAGAACATGCGAACGGTCGAGGAGAATGTCATTACACTTTGGATAGCAAAGTACAGCATCTCCAGCCTCGTGGGAACCGTATAACTTATGTATATGCATGAAATGCGTTTGGCAACAAGAACAAGACCCTAACAATTTGTAAGGCCTAGGTACTTGTTTTGGAAAGTGTACTGCTCCGGGAAACGACAAAGCTCTTTCACTCCATCCTCAACTTCATTCTTGATTCTGAAAATAGAGGCACCGACAGCGGAGTTTTTTTGAATGTTGCGCCATATTAAACTGTGATGTTTATATTCTTTAGATGTTACGGTTTCTTTCATCTATGAATTGAGATGATGAGACTCAGTTCAATTTTTGTTAGGTTAGATGTAATTTTACTAATTGTTGCTTGGAAGTAGAAGGAAATCGAGGAACTGTTGTAATAAGGTTACCACTAAAATTCATTTCTTAATCAATCCTTTTACCATGAGCTTTTGGTACGTTCCAGTCTGATTCCCCGTCCGACAAACGGGAATCGGGAAAAAAAAGACTTAGAGAGATCATAGTGGAGAAAGCCGTAAAACGGAGAGCTATATGTATCGCAGGCGTTTTACCCTGTGAGAGGAAGGGCGAGAGTGGATCTCACTCCCATCCGGCAGCAGCACTCTCTTCGGCACTAAATTGCTTATTAAGCTCGGGCCTAAGCCAAAGTGGAACGCACTTCACTCTCATCCGACCGATTCCCTTCTCTTTTCCATCTTTTTTGTTTAAGCACCTTTACTATGGCATCGGAATAGTGTACCTACACTGACGAAATTAACTTTTAGAACAACACTTGGCAAATTGTAACTTCGATGTAGTTTAGTACTCTCCCGAGTGAATTTATCATGAGACCCTGGAAAGCTTGAAATTTACTTCCTCTTTACTATAGATAACAGTACATTCCATTGTTAAACTTTCGTCGCGAGAAAAATGCTTTATAATTCAACGGAAAGAGAATACAGAAAGAATGTAAATTAATGAATTGAAAAAGGGTCAAGGGAGGGTAACAAAATACATTCTTTTTGTTTGAAAGTTCTTTTTGTTTGAAGAAGAAGATTGGTGAACTGAGAACGAGGACGAGAAAAAGGAAGAGGTCGAAGTAGCACTTTGGTGCATATTCTTGAAAAGATAGAATGTTGAGATGCTCGCGACATTCTTTGAGAATAAACGCGTACGAGGTACCTAAAGATGTGAAGAGGACCAGAAAGAGAGCACCGGTTAACGTCGACAAGCCATTAACCGAAGCGAACCAAGAGTCAGGTAATTACCGAGAGAATCTTAGCATAATGTAGCATCATCGGATAAAATGAGATGCTGGGAAGATTTTACGCATTGAACGGTGTTCCAAATAAGGTCGATTGTGGTACACACTGTACGAAATACGAGGTCAGGAGCTCTTCTGGGTAATTGAAGAGTATTCTATCGATGGATGCTTGAACATTGACTATTTCTACTGCTATTGGTCGACCTCATTTCTGCGGTTGTTTCGCTCCATTCGACTAGGAACAAGAATTGAAAGAACAAACTTGGGAACTAACCAGTCTGTCACCGTTCACAGTAAGTTTCACTTCGCATGACCGATACCGAGAAGGAATATTTCGATCAATTGATTCTACCCTGGTACAGTAAGTGACATTAATGTTTTCCCCTGGCAGAAGCGCTAGAGTCATGGATATGTTCGCAGCTTCCTTGAGACATTGATCAACAAAACGTTCTACTTATAATGCACTAAAAAAATCCCAACAGACATGCCCTTGGCACAGCATAAAATGTAAAAAAAAAAAAACAGAACCCACGAACGCATCCATGATGCGCCTCTCCATAGGGGTAGCCATTAATGTCACTGTACATGTTTTGATAATAACCATCTGGTTGAGTTTCGCTTGCATATCGATTATTTCAACAATTGAATATTAATAATGTGATTATCAATTACTGTCAACTGTATGAGCCATCGCTATCTTTCCACTTATGTTATGTCAAATTTATGCTTCCCACAACCACGCCAATTACGATACGACAGCTGTCCCAAGAGTCTCCGTTTCGAGTGCATTTCAAGCTGGACCTCATTTTGTCCCATTAAATGGAAGCTTTCCCATGACGGTTAGGGTTGTGCTGGAGGACCAGGAGAGATCTACAACGCCCAAGCACGTACAGAACGAACCTCGTTCTTGAATCATCATGAATATTTATTCACCGTGAATAGTAAACACGATAACTATGTGTACGTATGTGTGTCTGCCTATGTTTGGGTGCGAACAAGCCCCTGTCACATCGATGCGTTCCCGATTCAATTGGAATCTCGATTTGTCCTGGAAAGCCATTGCGACGTTGCCTAGTCTCGCTAAGTGTCGAATAAGGGAATAATAAAAAGCTGCTGTCGTAGCCCACTAGGATACAACGAGAGTCTTCGAAATCTCTCACCGCCTACCCACGATCTGTTGAAATTGTTTTTTTTCTCTCTCTCTCTCTCTCTCTCTCTCTCCCTTTTCCTTGCTCATTTCTCGAGAACATTCACCCTTCGGGATGGAGAACGACGACATCTGTAGACCTGATTTTTCTCAGCTCTGAGCTTTAAGAGATTTAGCAGCATTTTCCTACTTTCATTGACGAAATTTAAAGACTTGATTATTCTGTGGTGATGCTGTTTTATGGAAGATTAAAAAGATTACATTTAAAAGGAACAGCACGAAGAAGTTACTTTGAACGTCGGAGAAGATCAAAGCTTTTGACACTAACCCAACATCAAATTTCGACATAACGAAGCTTCCGTCGACTTTGGTGATCAAAGACTCGAGATGGAGAGAGTATTCCAACGCCACGATCTTAAATGTACTTTCGTCTGCGAATACTCATAAAAGAAAACCATCGGACTTGATCCGTTATTCCGATATCGTCTTCTCTCCCTCGAAGCCACCAATACAGAATTCAATTAGAATGAGATCAAACTCCCTTGAATACGTAGTATATTCAATGAACTATAGGAATTCTACTTTCTTTTCTATCTCATGAATTCTTTCTTCCAATCATCTTACATCTGTCTTAATAACGACTATTTCAACAGTTGATTTATAAACAATCACAAATATAACAAAATCTGTCGAAGCTTTACCTTTTATCCTATCTTTTTTCATGTTAATCACATTTTCTCTTATTTTGATAGTGTTATCAATGTTGGGAAAGTTTGGACGAATTTCTGATCATCTTGAGGGAATGGAGAAAAAACAAAATGGTAGATATCAATTATGTCGATTTATCAATGATATCTTAATAGTCCTTAAAATGATAATAATTCCATTTTATCGCCCCAACCTAGACTCACCTTTCTCCATCGTCGTTGAAGGCGTAGTCTCCGAGAATGAGATCACGTAGACGATATCGAGGCGGCAGGATCAAAGGCAAACACGGATCCGGCTCGTTCATCATCGTGCATGAAATATCTTCCCCACTGGGCACCTCCTTGGTATTCGTTTTCGTGTAACCCCCTTCGCCCTCGGGGCTACCACGAAAAAATACACTTACGAACGCCACCGTAAAGCTCGTATCAATTCGATTCCGCACAAAAACTCCTTTTCGCGTGACTTAACCACGAATTCTCGAATGAAAATACAAAAATTGTCTCTATCGTAGCTCTTTCGTCGATTTGACGGTCTTCATTGTCGCGTAAGTGGAAGAAATTTCAACGATCTGCGATAACCGAGAAAACAACTCCTTTGAAAATGTTTATAATGAAAATAAAAGACTATAATAAACGATCCGATCTCTGGAGAAATGCGGTCATGCAGTTAATAAATTTCAAGATAATTTAATGAAAATTTCCGACATACGAGTATATTACGTTAAATGAAGTTTCATAATTAATAAAGAAACCCCACAGGTCTTAATT
>JABMBT010096217.1:0-10442 GCA_018906895.1 Odontocolon sp. PSUC_FEM 10030002
AATTATATTTCCGTGCAATTTGTTTTTAGTTCAATTTTCAAAGTTATATTAGCTCGAAACTTTTCGGTTCACATAAATGAACCGAAAATGAAAAAGGATTGCTGCCAAATTTGGGTTATTTACAGTGTATAAAATGAGGAAGCAAATTGTAAGGTTCTACTTTGCAGCCTTTTTTTATCATTATTATTTTATGACCGTAATCGTCAGTTAAGCTTGGAGAGTCAAAAATATATATAATGTAAATCGGTCTATAAAGGTGTCTGAAATAATTCTACGTTTTTTTTTATTTCACTATTTTTTTATCTATATTTTTTCGATTTTTTCCTAAAGCGAAAATACATTCGGCTTTGTTTTTTTTTATTGCTTCCATATAGCGGAAATAAAACCAGCATTGGAAGTAGGAGCATCAGCTTCTCGTTCTCCACTCGACGGATTTGAGTACACCATTTCTATTCCCACGCTGTCACAGCGTCCCGTTTCACCCCTCGAAACGGCGTCACGGAGCTTTCGGTTATTCCCCGGAAAAATCTCTCGACAGACAAGCGTTGGTTGGTTTGGAGGATTTTTCGACATATCCCAAAGTTCACGCGATGCTTGCAAATGTTTCGAAAGCTTTCACATACTCGTATTCTCGCACAAGTTATGAAGCTGGCAGCGAAAAACTCGCATCTCTATCGATGACTCTTCGCATTGAGTTTCACTCCAAAAATTCCCAGAATTCAGAGTACTATTTCCTTCTTTTTTTTCGGTACTTGCGACGATTCAATATTCAACTCGACGCCACGTTTCCCTTTTTCTTATTTCTTTTCATTTGTTTTTTCTTCTCCTTTTTCCTTGCTTCGATGCTCACCCATTTTCACGACTTTAAAACAGCAACAGTCTGCGAATGGAAACTCTGAACTCTCCTTTACAGAGCAAACTATTACCTGGAATTTCAGAGAATCGAAGGAAAATTAGGGTAAAGTTCGATTCTATTAGAGATTCAATCGATTCGATTCTCTCTGCTTGGGCAACGTGAGCCACGTTAATTGCTTCTAAATTATTGCTTTTCCCGAATCCTGATCAATCTACAGCCTCTTCATGTACGTCATCCAATCCTGAGCTGATTGCATTGTTCATCACCCATTTATGCATCGCTTTGTCCAGTCGATCAAAAGCCAACAAAACATTCCAGAAAATAATCTTCACCTGGAAGTTTGTACGAAAAACTGTTGAAATTTGTATTTCTCTCGAAATGTTGAGATTCTGGTCGAAATGACGAGGAAATTGGAGACTATATACACAGACATAAACATGAAGTACATGAACTGGACCAGAGATGCTGCAGAGTTTCGGGAGATCTCGACTATATTGGCTTGAAGAGAATCTCTCCTAAGCTTTGCCCCCAAACCATCGAGAAGGGTGTAAACTGTAGAAACTATATAGATGGATTTCCACGGTTCTCCGTAGACCATAAACTCGGCACACCGGCAAATGACGCGATTCTCAACGAAGATTACTGTATACTCACGTTCCGCTTGCCTGGGAGCTTTCAACAGCGATTCCATGTCCGTTGGGTCTCGCATACGTAACACGAAAGCTCAGATTTGTACCAAATCCGCTAAAGACTGATTTCAACTGTGCTCAACGTTACAGTTTGTCCGTTAAACCAATTCGCATCCCCGTTTGTTCTTCCCGTCAATGACGACGTTCGAACAAATAACAATTTTTTCTAGAAATTTCAACTCTTCCCAAATTACGAATGGTGTTGACCGAATATATTCTGTGTCTTTAACTAATTTCGTGGAAAAAATGAATTTGTAACAAAATTTCTCGGAAATGTTCTACTCTTTTGAAAGTGAATTTTTTCCACGTCTTTAACGACGAAAGGAAATTCTTGTTTATTGATTTGTTAATCACGAAATAAAACTTTTCTAAAGAGGGCCTGGACACAAAGCCTAAACGTAAAACAGGAATTCTGTTTTTGATATCGACCGATCCATTGCCGAAAATTTTCTTCGACATCTTTAAACTGTTCCTAATTTTCTCCAGGGATTTATATGCGTAGTTTATGCGGGAAGTATAGATGAACGATGAATAGAAAATGTGATGGAGGTTTACAACGATTTTAGGATGTGGAGCTTTAATGCACGGAATTACCGGATGCGACCGTTTAGAGAGAATTTCCTCGGGATTAACGTAGATATATGCTTATTTAGCTGAGAATCCAGGCGTCGCAAGATAAGCAGTGAATCCGGATTTGCTTAAAATATAGTTAGCAAAATGCTTTGAATTATATATGTCGTTTAATGAATTTCACGTTTGTGGATAGATTTTAGATGGGTATTTTACGTGGAATAATGAAAAATAGGTAAACGTCAATTTCTCGTTGGGGCTGGAGACTTTACATCGCAAAGTTTTAATCCGCGTTGCAAACCTGGCTGTCCATGGGGAGAGGATAAAAATAAAACGAGATTTTATACAGCCATGGAAGATGGTTGTATAAAAAGAAACGAGGGTGAAAGAGGAGTTGAGGATATGCATGAGAGAAACTTTGAGATGATCAGACGGGTTGGTAACGTTATTATGTAAACCGCGGATGACTCTCCTGGAAGAAATTGAGCAAGTGTAAGCTTTTAGACCAGAAAAGCGACGGCAATGTTTCGTGAAGTTGGGATATAAACGCTTTGCGAGCTTCTTCCTCGATCGACTCTTTTGCGAAAGATCGGCCGCGAGAGAGCTTTGATCCTCTTCCACTTTTTCCTTTCTCTCCTACACTGATTCCTCGTCACATGTTCTGCCTCTCTCGTTTATCAGGATAAGCTCCAACACAAAAAAAAAATAAGAAAAAAATGCAACTATCGAGGTTAAGTCTTCCGCCCTTTAAAGATTTACAACGCTGCAACCCTTATAACGCTCGAGTTACCGCACATAATACATTAGCAAACTTTTGTAAACGTAGCTATTATGTCTCTTCCATCGGGACAAGAAAAAAAATGAGGCGGAAAAGGGAAGTCAAATAATAGATAAAATTATGTTGTTTTCCTTCATTAGAGACGAAACTTTTATCTGGAAGCACCTTAAGGTTTACTCGTGGCAGTTTAAATATTACGAGTGCACACTGTGAAACGTAAACTTGGGCTAATTGACGAAGAAAACCCGAGGGCAGAAGTAAATTTTTTACTTTCTCGTTTCTCATTTCGGTTTCTTCGATTCTTCTTTTCGTTCTACCTCGAATGAGACCTTGGATGAGACTTTCCGGTCCTTTCCTTTACATTCCTCTTTTTTTAAATCCCCCTCGTCCAAGGAAATAGAAGGTGGAGACGTATTGGGAGTCGTAAAAGTAGTTGAACCCAAAACGAGTCAGACGTGGGAGTATTATAGCCACGTAATTGGCAGCCGAACCGTTCTCTTACAGGATGGTACACCCGAACCTTTAATGGACTCTTAAGAACTTCCAACTCAGAATTCCTACCTACTCTCGCCCACATCCTACGTTGCTCGTCCGAATAGTTCTATGTTTACAGAGTCCCAGTGGACTTCCATAAATTGCTAAATTGAATGAAAACCTCACTCTCGACGAACTCGACGAGCAAAGAGAAATGGAGAAAGAATTTTCAGTAACTAAAGAAGAGAAGCGAAGTTACGTATAAATATGTTTATCACAAAGTTAGTCTTGATTCGCATCGAATCTCGGCAAGATAATATCTCACGAAACACCATCTGTTGTAAAAACAACTTCAACATTCAATGAGAGATAAAACAATAAAAAGAAAAAGAGATGAACCCGTCATTCCATCTTTCTTTAGAATGGGTTAAGGGTCATAAGCACGTGCCGTATCTTTCTGGCGCAAACGAGCCTCTGATGCTGGACGAGCTCTGCTGGAAAGCAAAGCTTCATTGTCATCCGGCGAGCAGTCAGGAAAAGTATATAAAACTGTGAGGGAGGCGATGGCCATTATCAAGTAGTAATGGAGGACATTTAAGGCCACGAAGCTTCTCTGCGATACTTGGATTTTTCACGAACCGTTGGTGAAGATTTTGAGCTTTAGGGATGACGAAACGTGCTTCCTATCAGCTTTAACACTCTTCGCTCGGATTCGTCGGACAAGAAGATGAATTTTACTTTCTTTCAGCTTCAATTTGAGTCGAGCGACGGCCTCATAGAATTTTTATTTCAAATTCTAGAAATATGAAATATACTTCCATTCTGACCCATACAATTCTCAAGATGTACATTACATTCAGAGAATATCCGTCCAGAATCAACGAAGAGTGCAGGAAGTGAAGCTTTGGTCGATGCGTTAGTCGAACGGTACCGGAAATTGTTTCGGAAGGACAAAGTTGTACACTTTGGTAGAGAATGATGAATTTAACCACGAGAAATGGATGGAGATGTACCCTTAATACGGAGCCAGACAATGGTCTGTGTATTAAACGTCGCGACGTTGTTGAAAGAGTTGAACTCAGGCCGTTAAAGCGAAATAGCAGAAAACGTATAGAATGCCGAAGAGGAGAGAAGAGGGAGTGATGTATAGGTGAGAAAATGACAGAAACGAACGTGATGAACGGTGAGAACGAGGATAGAAGAGGAAATGCAAAGGCGAAACTGGGAAACAGAAGAGGCTGGATGAGGGAAGGCTAACGAGAGTGGAGTATCAAGTTTTAACGAGGTCCCGAGAGTTCGGACGTACGGTTGAGGGATACTTTACTAGACCAAAGCGGCACAGCGGCTAGGCCTGCTCGAAAGATCAGTGGCACGTAACGTTGTGATGCTGCCGCTTCTGGTGCTCCTCAACACCTGAACTGCAGCAGTAACGGCAATGTTTCTGTACATACACAATGTATATATATATATAGCAGTTCCATCTGGCATCAACCACGTACCTAAAACTCGCTCGGTATGGCCCACTCTTCCTCGCTCGTCAAGTATACGACCTGGAGCGTTCATTCCTATTGCGTTTGTATCCTATAGTAAACTATATACGAACGTAACCGGAGTACTCTGGAGAACCGTACGTGCTCGCACACTTGGCATTTTCTATACGTCGACCTCGAACACTGTGTAGAGAAAGAGAGAGAGAGAAAAAGAGTTTGAGTGCGTTGCGTGTGTGGTAAATCGTGCTGGTTAAAAGGAAAAATACCACCCTTGGAGAGACCTCGACTTTCGCAGTTCCAATTAAAGTAATAACGCAGGGTGGCAATGTTTTTTTTTTCCATTCGCTCTTCTTTTTGTTCTTTCTTTCTTTCATTTCTTTGCGTCTGCTCTTTTACCTGTATTGCCTTTTTTGCTGGGTTAATAATATAATACATTGAGGAGGTGTAATGTATGTTATGTATAGTTGAAATTCGTACAGTGGGTCTGCGTTTAATTCGTGAGTTCCGAACTGGCAACCTCGAGAAAGTTATAGTTCTCGTATAAGGTTTTAACTTGTATGGGGATCATCCGTAATTCATGAAGAGAATAGAACGAGGTGAACTTGCATGCCCATACTTTGGTTCTAGTTTCGTAGATAAATTCATGTATGCTGGTGATGGCTTCTTGGAATTAGTATTTAAGTGAATTTGTGGATGGTCGTAACTCTCTTAACGTTTGTGTCCCCGGCTGGCAGATTGGAAGGAAATGGCGAAAGTCTTACCAAGCTGAGGAATTCGCACCTTGACGTAATATATTGGGCCATGTGACCCGCAGATCGCAAATTCGTAAACTCGTAAGCCTCAACGTTTGGCTTCCTTCCTAAGTGTGGAAAACCTTCGTTAAAATGTTTTCACGACATGTTCACGAGCTTGAGGAATTCAGCGATTCGTTTCTGTCTGGTTGGTCTCATACCACGTGTGCAGTATCTTCTACTCGCTTATTTTCCTTCTGATGTTACGCAAGAAGAGGAGTGAGAGTCCTTATCCTCCAAAATGTGGAGCACATTCCCCAGTTCGAAGTCCCGGCTTGAAAATTTAACGACGGTTAACAACATTTCATGCCTTAGAGGGTTAAGTAAGAGGCCCTCGGTCATCGAGCGAGACATGTTCTCTCGACCTGGTTTCCATATGGGAGTTTCTCGTTACTAACTGCATCAGTTCGGCATGCCCATAAGCTTCCAAAATTGGATGCCTGTATAATATATTTAATTTACAAATGAAGCATATTATTAGCCTCGATTCTCAAACAGAATTGGCTAACCACTTGTACACAACATAGCATTGAGCAGAGACCAGAAACGGAAAATGAAGCATCTAACTTGGGAAATTACTTTCGCCGTTTGTCAATAATTTCGTTGTGTTAGCGGTGGCAAGTGCGCATCCTAGTTGCAAGGACAGGAAGACGCCAAAGGGAAGTGAAAGTAACCGTCATAAGTTATTTCCTGGTTGAATGTGTTGAGTTTCGGTAGCGACGGAAACCTTGACGACAAGATGACCGTATTAATACGGTAAAGGAACATTGCAGCATCATCAACATCAAACTCCAACGAAGCATATCAGCGTAGGCGTCGCCACGACCAGGGAACAGTGGCTGGATTGGACGATGACGTGGCAATGCAGCTCCTTCGAAGATCAAAGGAATGTCGCATAGCACCTCCGGCCACTGGTCCTGCTGTCTGGTTATACGCCTAATGACAAACTTCGTGGATGGGGAAACCCAGATGAGGAAGGCGTCGTTGGCACTTTGGACGTCAGCTCAACACAACATTACATCTTCGTCCAATTCGTCTCCGTTAGCCTGATCTCAAGACAGATGAAACTCGGTCAAACTGGATTCTCCTGCCCCAATTCTAGTTTTGAGTCAAAAAGTCGAATGAAAATAACAGTCCAAATTGGATTAGAAAAATATCTGACATACCCTGTAGCTTTTGGAACTATTGTCAAGCATCATCTGTGGGCATCGCTGCATTGGTAAAATCGCAAAGCAATTGGGTCACATCCGTTCAACTTTAGAATCTTCTCGATCTCATTCCACTCCTACGGTTCTTCCTTTGCTCTACCAACGCGTACCAAGTCGCCTTTGTTAAAACCTTTCACCCTGACGAGCTCCTGCATCGAAAGCTACAGCATCACGATAACCAACAGTGGTTACAGCAGAGAAGGATTGAAAACCTTCACTCCTCTTTCGACATTCGCTTATCATTGGACCACCAAAGAGAAATGAAGTGGAACTTCTGGACTTTCTTCTTCCACTGTGCACGCCCTTCTGCTCTCTTTGCAAAAGATACTTCGTTTCCTCCAGGCTTGACGCGAAACTCATCAACCGAAGAAACTTTGTGGCTTCGCACGAGTGCAATGGCTCCAGAAAAAAATTCATGAGGACACTGCAAAACGTTTTATGAAATTGAAATTTTACAACGAAAATTGTTCTCTTTATGTCTCTATATAAAATGACATCGTGTTACATGGAGAGTAGGGCTTATCGAAATGCGCGTTTACGGGAATGTGTCGCCAGAGATGACGAATAAAGTTTATGACCGATGAGACACGCGGAAGCGAAGTTCAACAGGGACAAATTTCAGAAGGGTCAACGTTGCTCTTGGATGCTCCTGAAGTAAAAATGTGTTTGGCTTGGGTCTCCGGGGCTTGGCACGTCACTCTCGTGTGTTACGTAGGTGTAGATACACACGTGTCGTCATGGACGAAGTACAGCGAGATTCTCCGGTGGAACGAGATTGGATTTCGCGAAAGATTACCCCGACCGTAGCCGGAGGCTCCAGAGCTTCCATGAGCGTTGGGAGAAGCGAGTAAATAGCATCGTACAGGGGTGAGCTTTCGGTTTATATCGTCAACGAATACAGTGGCCTCTGGTCTCTCTTGCCCTCTGTCCACATCACGTCTTGTCTCACCCGGATTCCAGGATGACAACAAGAAAGTTGCTGGAAAAACAGTACCGATGGTCACATAGTTCCGCGGTGAAGGATGAACAGGGAAAAGCAATTCGGTGCAAAACTTCAACAAGAAGCACTTTAATATTATAATAGAAAAACATTTCGGTACTCTTCTTTGTTTTTGAAAACTTGTCAACGATAAATTTCATGAACCCCATATTAACGTCTTAGAATTTCTGGAAGATATCCTAAAAAAATATAGGAACACATTTTATGAGATAAACTTTTATCAACGATTTCTTAAATTTTTCTCGGATTCCTGATCTGGCATTTGTTTCCTTGGCTCTTTTTCTCACTCTGCCAATTCTTTCTCATCTTTTATTTCACTTCGGCTCGATGGAATCGGCTTATATACAACCCACGAACAAACTTATTAGCATAATCAATCTATCTGGTCGACCAAGCCAGCATCCAGCTAAACTTTAGAGCTGTGCTATGTCCTTCTCGTTTTATCACTCCTCATTCTCCCTCGCACTGCTTTTACTCTTCTTTCAGTAATAAACTCCAGGGTTGTGGTGTTCGCGCACTTGAATATTCGGATTTGCGGTGCTGATGAAACTTTTGAAATCACGAGTACAATGAGAGTTGCCGCACGTTTGGCGTTTCAGGCATTTTTTTTTCTTCTTTTCCAGGCTATGAGACCGAGGAGAAAGAAATCGGGTGGGAAAAGTCTCTCGCTCCAAGAACTCGTGCAGAGAGCAAGTTTTTTTTTCTCTCCAAGTTACACCGAATTCGAACTACTCTGCTCTGTGCTCTTCTCAATTTTTTTCTCGCTTCAGATTTATTTCCCTCGCTATCCCTTGCCGTTTCTTCCTTCCTGGACGCTGAGGGAATTCCAGGGCATATATAAAATGAACTCTGGAGAGGCTGACGGACTGGAATAAGAATAGTATTGCATTGAACCGGGAAATTAAGCATTTTAACAATCAACCTATTGAAGCATCGAAACGTGTCAGTGTATTTCACAATCGTATATACGTATTTCAGTAACAAAAAAGGAAATTAAGAAAGCTTACATTAGGAGAGTAGTCGAAATAATTGAAGCAGAAGGCGCTTCGAGTTTGGAAGCGAAGCGAGCGCATTGCCCGTTCGGTGGAGTTGCGCGAATGCTCCAAGTTTGATTAATGCTTAATCGGGATAACAATTAACAGTGAGGGAGCGTTGAGACGAAGCCGCGTGGGCGAATTCTAGAAGCGGAGGGCGTTTCTGAACGGTTTTAGGACAAGAAGTGCAATCACGCCGTCGACGTCGCGACCCCGGAACTTCCGGGTAAGCGGCTTTGTCTTATTTGCTTTCAAATACATATGTACATAGGGTATGTCTATGTACATATATACAACGTATATAACATACAACCGCAGGGTAGACACTTCGTAACTCGGCGGAGCCCGAGATTGCGATTTTGCAACCACAAAACATGGAAACTTGTGTGCAAGCTTCGAAGTAAAACAACATGAAAAAGATAAATACGGTAGTATTCTAATACTCGTGTGATTATGAAGCAAGAAATATTACAGCCACGGTTAAATCCATGAAATAATAGTCCACAGTACGGAAGCCATTATTTTCGTCAACATTTCACGAGGTTTACGGAGTGGAAGGAAAATTGTACCGTCAATGAACAATAAAAATAACTCAGCACCATCGCGATTACCCTTGAGATTTACTAGTAACTCGGGGACCTGTCTCTTACGTTTTCATTACTGTATTTTAGTCTCATACAGTCATGTTCCACACTTGTTCGCTCGAGAAATTTCTCTGTCGAGGTTAGCGGCGATGAAAATCGCGAAATGACTCGTGAAGTTTCACGATTATGCTGTGCTTGATCGAAAAGTTATTGCGTGTCTGTTACATCGCGTTTGTTGTTTCGATGGAAAAAGAAATGAGAATTTTTCAACTCCCGGAGGAATGCATATCAAGTGGATATTTGTAGACAATTTTTGTTTCCAGGAATATTCCATTATCTGAACGGTATTTTCATTTCAGCTCGCGTTACGCAGCAATTGTTATCGTATCTCTACTTTCGTTGCTATTTCAAATAATCCCGAATATAAAAGACAATATCCGTTCATGCAGTTTCATTGGAGAGCCAGAGGCATTTAATTCGTTCCAGCGAGCCTCGTGTTCACATCCTGAAAAATATTATTCAATAGTTTAATGATTTTTCTTTTTTTTTTTTTACGAAACTGCAAACATAAAATGTGAGGTAAATAAGTAAAGATAAATCTCGGGTCGTGACGCTTCAGTTGTGTTGGTGAAAGTCCGAATTTAGGTACTTTAATAGAATGCTATATTAAATACAAGAGACATCCTAGTGGCTTTACGTCAGAATTACTAAATCGTATTAACGTACTTTGAGGACCAAAGCGTTAGACCATCCAGAACGAAGTTTAATGCATGGACAACGTTTGTCGGTTTGTTTGATGCACTTCGGTAAACCTCATGGACTTTTAGTAATCCAACATAAAAGGAAGTTGTTCGTTTTAGTCGAAAACTTACCTTTTGGTTGCAAAAAATTGTTATGATATTTATAGGAAATTTTGAATCTTAACCGTGTCTCTTATTGTTTCTGAATAAAAATCAATGCTGTTGTTA
>JABMBT010096328.1:0-10435 GCA_018906895.1 Odontocolon sp. PSUC_FEM 10030002
ATTATAAAAAAACAGCAAATCTCGTGATTAGTCTCGAATTATTTTACGATAACGCTGTATATATCTCATTTGTTTGAAGATTTCTTATAAATACTTCGAAACTCGAAGATAATTCTAGCAAAAGTTGGTTAAGAAATGCTAGGAATTGTCTAGATGACTTGAGAGTAACTGATGGTGTATTTATTTATAAGAAACATTTTTTCGGCATCCAAAATGTTGCAGAAATGTAGACATAAGAAGGTATGTTCAAATATCATACATTAAAATATCGTACTACAGACCTGGAATAGGGACTTGTTGCTTATATGGACGAGAGACCTGTCTGGAAACTCTCCAAGGTTCATAAGCCTTGGATATAGATTACATTATACACTATAAAAATATATAGCGAGGAATATGGCTTGAAAAACGATTTCTGCGTATAACACCTACCTACGGACATTAAATTGTAATTTGCATGTGCATTGTATGCGACTAAACATGCTTTATAAAGTTATCAATCGGAATTTTTTTTAGAAAATTTATTCAAAAACATTAGGCTGTGGTCCATCTTACAAGAATTGGAACGACTAAAAAGTTACAAAAACCTACCAGAGACCAACAGATCAGAAAATATTTCGACCGAAGTATATATACATGTATACACTTTCTATTATGTATTTAGCCATTTCGGTACTGTCTCCAATCACACAAAATGTAACACGATGCGCTGACAAATCGCTTATGTGCAACACCCCGATTGTTTATCGTTTACCTCGCTAAGTCCCACCCTGACATACACAAGATTCATATAATTGACCTATATGTACAATGCCATTATGCATTGCAGTTCAAATCCAGCATTCCAATATTTGGTTGGACCCGATTACGCGGTCTGATTCAATGGATTGAGAATTTACCGCGGTATACCAGATGTAAGCTATAGTATCATCCATTGGCAAATTGTAGAACTCCCTTGCCCCAACAAACTTGTGTCTGTCGACACGACAGCTATGTTCAGTGTAAACACACGATGCGATCATTTGTGTCTACATATGGCACAAATCTGACAACAGTCCTGGAACAGCTTGCAGCTGATGCTGAAATTCATCGGTCACTCATATAGATATCGTTCTTTCGTGTACGGCGGGAATCGGGGTTGCAAACAAACGTAAAATGGTCGGGACTCGAGTCTGTGAACAGTCTGTGCATTCCAGCATAGTTTACCACGGTAGATATGACGAGAGTGTGACGAACGATAAATTCTATTGGTATCGCACCACAGTTACGAGTCGCGTAAAGGTCGAACGTAAAACCTGCATGTGAATACTAACAGCATTACAGTCGCGGTACACGTGCATTTAGCGAGGCCGCGAAAGAAAGTTTAACGCTTGGAATGACCCAGACGATAAATGTTTTGGATCTGAATCGTGATGTACAATTTCGAGAGTTTCACTCTTTGAATAAAAATCCTAATTAAATTGAACCTCAATTAGTTTCAATTTCGAATTGCGTTTGTATGCCTCCACTTGCTGAATTTGTGCAGGACTTTTGTTGGATTACGGTAACCTAATATGGCATTTATCATGGGTACGATCTTCGTATAATTATATACTCATACCTTGAAGAAAAATTTTGTGTAAGTTTGACATTTTCTGTGTACACAGAAATGCAAGTATGGGACCAACGCGACTTTAACTTGATATTTACTCGAGTTTCTGTAATTCATTAAACAAAATGAAACAAATATGCCAGCAAAATGCGGATCGTATGACATCTGTCTCACAATTTTGCGACTATCAACTGTCGATATGGGAAATATGGAGAACAGCAAATCAAAGTAGTCAGTAGAGCCAAGCAGTATAAAGCAGAAAGCCGGTTGCTGCAGCTGCTGCTGCTGGTGCTGTTGCTGTTTTGCGGTCTGCCATGTCAAAGACCACTATTTCGACCACTATAACTGACCCGGTTGCTACTACTTCGCGGACTCCCGACCTTCACAGTGGTTTCGGCTCAATGTTGTGTCAGGGCTGTTAACCTGCAGACCTTAACTGCGGAGGCCTGGGTACCAACAACTCTCGGATATCCACTCTGCTGTGCTGTACTCTCCGGCTTTTCCTCTTTCCGTTTCCGATGACCTTTCAGCAGCACTTCCGCTACGTGCTTTCCCGGTCGAGAAAGAAATTCTTCAGTTAAAGTGTCCAGATTACTTCATAATGCTTTTTTAATCCCATTCACTAACATATTTGTATGCTTATTCATAATTTGGTTAGGTTTATTTTTAGTTTTATATCATATTTCCGTCGAATTTCAAATATTTCCAAATGTATGTAAATGCTCCATATTTGATGAACAATTGTAAGCCGTAGTTGAGCTGAATATAACTTATTCGATACGCAATTTGCTGACATCATGTCTATTAAACTTGCAGATGTAGAATTTCATACCAAACGGTACAAAGTGGGGTTCATTCTGTACTACAAAAATTAGTCCAGCAGTCCAGCATCGGATCTAGCCCAATAACGGACGGGAAAATGAGAGAATCACGTTCAAAACGAGTGGCCGGAACAACATAGCCGACCCGTTTTTCAGTTCATAAACATTTCCCAATCGACGGAGCACGCAGGAGCACAAACATAAAATACTGGTGATTCGAATTCCAGCAAGCTTCAAAAATTGCCACATACATAAAAACAAAATATAAAAAAAAAAGTCAACTGCGGAATCGAAAATAGCCAAAGCCAGATAGAAATGCTTGTCGTTTTCTATGAAGCTAACAAAACCCTATCAACATTCTCATTGCCACTCCACTTCGTGAATGTACACCAACGGCACGGATACCGATAGAAAAGGCAATTTATAAGTAACGATCTCGACTGGTTATTTATTTCCTTGTTGCAGAGTCGCGTTGGTGGGTTAGCAAGAGCTGAGACTCGTATATGTAGAACCCTCGAGATAAATGTACGTATTGATTCTTCGTTAACTCGGATACCCAGTACCTGCACTCCATAGATCTGAACATCGACAACGGGGATAGTTCGAATTGAAATAAGTAATAAATAAGTGTACCGAAACGAGATAGAGTAACAGCGGATGAGAAGAAGTGAGATCGAACGAGAGATCAGGGAAAAAGAAAAAAGGAACCATGAAAATAGAGTTGAAAAGTCCGACGGTGATCCCTCTGTGCGAAATGCCGCAACTACCAACGTAGTAATGCACCGAGTGAATTCTCGTTCGAGGGTAGTTTTTTGTACATACGTTTCAGCATAGGGAGAGAAAGGATGTACTGCTGGTGTCGGGTATCCAACAGTGAATACGATTCTTGCTGCCCCGTAGTGCACTGGACTCTGAACGTGACTTTTTTTTGCTTTGACCACGAGATAAATTGCGAGGAATGCAGGAAGAGCAAGACCGAGCCGGAAGGAATGAGAGAAAGCGAGCGGTTTTGTTTGAGTGTGTGTGCCTGTCCGTGGTCGACAGAATGAGCATGAAAACAAGCAAAATAAAGGAAGATGAAGATAGGATAGTGGAGATATAACAGAGAACGTAGACGTTATTGAATCACGTAGTCTGTTTATGCTTAGCCTGTTATAGCTGCGGTATCTGCTATTATTTTTTCTCTTTTCCCTCGTTTCCTTTTTTTTGCTGTTGTTTCGTTTTTCTTTCTTCCATCATCGTGCACTCGCTATCTACGAAGTCCGAATGAATTATACACGTAGAGATGCGCGATAAGAAAATCTTAAATCACATCACGGCGTTTTCATCGAAATAAAGGAAATCGTACGTCACGTTTTTGTAATTAAAAGTTGGCGCGTAAAGGGGGTACGGATAATGCAATCTTATGACCTACCTCGTGCGAAGGAACGTCAATACTTCATCTATATACGGTACATAGACTCCTTCGTCTATACCGCAATTTTTTATACCCAGTACTACCCTCCGTTATGACGCGCTGAGGGTCGTTAACCCGATGCCGGAAGTACGTATACATACTGCGCTCTCGTCAACTCTCAGTCTTACGTCCAGTTCATAAAACAATATCAACATTACGTTCTCCAAGTTGGGCTTTATCTATTTTTTTACATAGCTACCGCATGAGTTCTCCTAAAAGCATCGCTCTTTGATGTTTTAATTAATTTTGAAAAAAATCTCCGAAACTATAATAGGTTTTCGAGGATTAAGGAAATAATGAGCGAATGGTAGACTGCACTGTTTTAACAATCCCTCAACCAACTGGCAATAAATTATCAGTTGCCTGTGAATTTCAAATTAATAATCGTTGCACAACGTTTTATAATACTAATCAAAAACTTCCGAGATGGGAATTAACTTTTGTACCAAATTTTGAAAAACCGCAAATTTCTTTCGTAGACGTTGCAATTTTTATCAACGTTGCTATCTCTATATAAGCTGTTGAGAATAATTCTTGGTACGAAGCGAAAGGAGCGAGGGAGAATTGACGGGGGTGGAGGAACATCCCCCACGTAATTTCGGGGTCGCGCGTTCCCCACGAGTCTATTATCACTCCCAGGCTCCGACGGTGAAAATGCAGACGCGCGAGAATCTTGCAGGATGACGAGGTTCAATAAGACGATGCGATGATTCACGTGCGAGTGTTACTGCGTTTAATGCTAAATTATTCAAAATCTTTGCAAAGTGTTAAATCGAACAGTAAAATTCCAACTTTATATCATTCTGGAGAACTGAAGGTATTCTCACATTGAGAATAACCTACATAGAGCCTCCAAATATGATTGCAAAGACTTGGCTCATTTTCTCATAATCTCTTAATTCGACGCCTGCGTCGAATTACTAAGTCAGTTACTTTCAGATTCGTGAATATGTCACAAGATGTTACAAGATTTTGTTATTTTGCTTTTCCTCTGTTGTCCATGTTTTTTTTTATTTACACACACATACACACACACATAAGTATTTATCTCTCATTATCAATCTTTCTTTAGACGAAATTTAGCGGTTCCTTTCTTTTTTAAGTTGATCTATTTACCTGAATAAGAAAATTGGTATAATAGTAACTAAATATTTGTTATGGCAATTATATCCAAATGTACACTTGTTGACGATAAACACATCCTTTTCTTAGGATCTCGAGAATGGATTAGGTTGTCAAAATGAGTCGTCGCCAAGAGAACCCAGCGTATCGAGGTGCGGGGTGGTCGACCAGTGGGATTGCATTCCAAACAGAGTCAGGGAGAACTGGAGACAGTACAAACACTCTCGTTCCAACACATTCGCAATCCTCACTTGCGCACACTGCCTCACACTCCGAGTCACAGCGGATTACCGGGTTGAACGGATTCGCCTCTAACGTTTCACATGCTGAGATTCTGTGTGATGAACGATCTCTCATCAACGTGTGACCTCCTCCACAATTGCATTGAACCACTATAGGCGAATTCAACCTCGGCCCTACATTGTGTCGTCTCATTATCGTTGAGTAACCGAATCAGAACATTCACTGTATACAACAAGCTTGAAATGTTGGTTTTATTAATTTCATGACAAGCAAACTATGGATTACTTTTTCAAATGAACCAATGGGAAACCTTGCCTTCATCTGGTTAGAATTATGATTAACAAATAGCCATTGATGATTGGTTCAAGACTTCATCCGTTATCAAAGAATATGAACGACCGGAGTAATAAATCGCTGTAGTAAAAAAAGATGCCATATACTATAACGTATAGTCGTATTTTTTTTTATGACGCTGGCACGACGAAGCCAGATTAATGAAATTGATTTCGCTCTACGGATTGCGAGGCGTCGCATTCGTCGTTAACTCACTGCTAGCGACATAGAAAGTTATATGTGAAAGCGTTCGTAGTAAGACTGTATGAGTAATCTGTCGATTCGAGATATGTGCGAAGGATTTCTTAGGTTTCATTGAAAAATGACAAGTTGCAATGCGTACAGCTGCATCTATAGAATTGCGGCAAACTGGAAAACGTGACTCTGCGAATAACCCGTTAGGATTTGAGATTCGAAGGTGTCGACAGAATTCCCTGAAGCATCAAAAGGAGAAGAACAAGAACCGTGCCATTTCGCTCAAGAGTCAATCGATCTCCGTTGGCACTATATAAGTCGAGAAACCAACCACTTATGAGATGAACCTCCGGATAGTTCGCTATAAAGAATTCGAAGGGCAATATAATCCAGAAAGCTCGTAATCTCACTCTTTTCATTTCCTTCTCGATATCTTCAAATCTGTCGAAATAAATAAATCTGTTTATCTATCCATATTTCCATATATAGCCTCGATCCTCAGATAAAACGCCTGCAATTTATCGAAACAAAACGTCAACGAAAATCTCATAAAATTACCTTTTCTTCTCACTAAAAAATAAACACGTTCCTTATACTAAACAAATCTCGTTGTATTTATAATTTCGTTAAACTTTATACATCTAATTCGAAGGTGACACAAACACGTTTCACTCACAAAATATCGTTGAAATATCGTTCATTTAGTCCGATCTACTCCAGGATTATTATCGAACTGTTTATTACTATTACCGAAAGGAATCTCTTCATATTATTTTTCTTTTTTTCCCGTAATTCGACGTATCTGCTAAATTGATTCAGATACGAATAAGCCAATGGTACGAGTGAATGTGTAATTAAAATGGCAGGGATCAGCTATAGCTAAATGTGTTTTATCACTGCACCAATCTTAGGATAACGTCACCAATTATACATATTTTCATTTTCACGCCTAACGAGGAACTGAACGAACGAATTGTCGTAGGAGCTTATCAAGACGAACGAAACAAACTTTCCCGCCACGAGTACGCGCGGAACGGGTCTAACAATTTCCGGTAACCTCGGGGTGAGGGCGAGACAGAACTGACTCTCTGCTTTCTCACATAGACCAACGGTATGCCACCCCCGCTTGTCGGCTCGGCTGATGCTGCTGCTGCTTCTGCTGCTGCTCGCAGCAACTGCCCAGGGGGTACAGAGCGCGTGCGTTACACAATCGCTCCTGCGCGCGTTCTCCACCACCCCCGAGGATGCAGGAAACGGGCAGCCCTTTGCTCAGCGTACACTATAATACACTACAGTCCAGTGATAGTATAGAATAGTCTGTGACATTTCAGAGACATCAGGCTGTACACTTAATTTTGTTAAAGCCTAGTTACTTGAGTACATTCGTTGGGGACATTCGTTATTCACTCAAATTTTGTGCAATTCAATAAACGTTTCAAGGATCTCAAGCATTTTACCACATTATTTGAAACGTGTGAGGTTGGTACACGGGAGAAAATTTTCCGTTAAAATTACTGTATAGTTCGATAAAGTTGAGACGTACCTTCTATCCGGGCAAAGATTACTGTACTCATAGGGCAGAAAAATTGACAGGGATTTTCAGTGATTTTGTGTGTCTTAACTTAACTTGTGCTGTCATACGTATACATTATTTTTTTATTAAGCAGACAGCACACCTCCAATTTTTTACAATACTTTTGATTGAAAATTTCCTTCCGTGTAGTATCTCGAGTATTTCAGCGTATTGTTTAAGATGTGCATATTTTTAACGTGTTCAAGACTTTCACTCTGCCTAATCACAGTTTTTTAATTAAGAATTGTATTATAAAAAATAAGTCACTGGCTTGTGAAGCGCTATCAAGGGAAACTCCTATAATACTACTATGCATAGCCACTATTTTAAAGCTGGTTGAATATCCAACGGTATTCGTTTTACAACTCTATAAAATTTTCACGTATCTTCAAGTTGGGGTATATCTATATATGCAGATAGGAAGGGTTTCCTTAGGAGATTCGCGAAAGCTCGTATCGCGTAAACCTGCGGTTAGTTTCGTAATCATAACATTTGCGTGCGGGTTATATTCTCTTCTCTCAATGCTGGAAATCTTGGATCTTATGCGGTTCTGGGATAACATGACTCCCGCGTCATGGTCCGATGTTGCGAACGTGCCAGACGCCACGTGAACGCATCCAAGGGTCGTTCTCCATCTCTCTTCCTGTCTCTATCTCTCGTTTCGTCTCTCATTATCATAACAGATGCACACGATAGCGTCTTACGATCCTAATGCGTTGTGGCTATACGTGTAATCAGCTATTCTGTAGACAGACTGCAACGTAGACATGCGGATTGCGGCGTCGTGACGCCGGCACGTCGCCGTTATGTATATCTTAGACGCTGGACCACCCAAGAATATACTCTGCTCCGCATTAGCCAGTACGAAATATATGCTACATTCTCGACCAATCCGCTCATGCCTCTCATCATCGACGTGTATAGTATATGATTACTCATGCAATATGCATAGCTAAAACGTGAGCATCTTCCTTCAATATAGAACAACTTTGCTCTGAAACTTGTAAACACTGTGCAGCTTATCGTGTATCAAAGCCATCCATCCACCATCGTTAAGTTTATTATCATTTTAAGCATTGGATATGTATACTATATGTCTCTATATAAACAGTGCAGTGTTTTTGCATAAAGTGCGAAAGTTCAAACATATTTCGAATGATGAATCCATTGTTTATTGGCAAATAGAGATGGTATATACTAGAGAGATTTATTTTTTGAAAAGTAAGGTCGCAAGTCACTTCCAGTACTCCCTGAAAGGTTGATAAGCGTAGGGAAGTATGCGTAGGTTCAACTCACGTTTTGTACATTGTGTAGTGTGTGTTGCAGCTATGTGGGACTCGAGGTTTATTATTCGTAGCATACAATACAATGAGAAGTACGTTGAGTACCCAAAACTTCGGAGATGAATTATAACTTTAACACTATAATTATTTCGTGCTGCTGAAACTCGGCTCTGAAGATATGAAACAATTAGGCCAAGGGATTCGTATTTCAAGTTCTAGGAGCGCAATCCAATATATTGCAGTTACAAAATTTATCTTTTACATAATCTGCATGAATCCGGTTACAAGCGTGCACTGCTTCACCCTATAATTCCCCAAAGTTTCACTCTCTATACGTTTTAGGGTTTTAAATTAAAATAAGAACGTTCAATGAACGCGGAAATGAAAAACGTGAAATTGTCATCGGTCCATATATGTACTTCGTGATTTTTCATCTACTAGCTTTCATTTATTTTTTCACGTCAAACGTGTTGATTTGTCGACGAATAGAAGCACGAGTTAGTATGATGACTGAAAACGGCGACAAAGTGAATGTGTCGATGATGAAAGAATGTGAGTAGAAAACGTTGGAACATTGGAAAATTCTAACCGAATCGTAGTTATAAAGCTTTTCCATTCATGAAACGGTGGGAGGGCGTAAAACTTGCTAGTGAAAAAAAAAGGAACACCGATCTCGCTACATAAAAAAAATGTTAGAAATTGCTTAGCTTCAGATATTCCTCGAAGTATGCGAGGCGTCCTAGAAAAAAGGTATTGAGTTTTATGTCCAAAAAATCAATAATTTTATCGATAATTTTTGTCAACAAAATTACGGATTTAAGTAAGATTTTTATTTTTCTATCTATTGTTTGTCATTTATAATGAAAATGTCTTATATCTAAGTAACAGTTAATCTCTAGTTGATAGATCTATAATGTCCATAGAAAACCAAGGCAGTTCGTCGGCTGTAGTAAAATCCCCAACGTATTCGTTCGTATTCGAACTCGCCGATAGGCGGGTCTAGCCGACTCGGGGAACGTCTGGAAAGTTAGCGGAAGAAAGTCAGCGGAGCTTCGTAAACTGTTCCTGCTTCCCTAAACTCGTCAGACACGTCGACGGTTACGTCAAAGACGTCGACGTCGACCCCGGCAGAGTGTCGCGTTGTTCATTTTGATTCTGTACAGTGTCGAGACTTGGCAGGGCAAACGTCTCGCGAATGAATTGGCTGCAATTTAGTCACCTCGGAAACCCCATCCACATTCCTTAAATTTTGTGTCTTCGCATCTTATCTTCAACTATAAAATAGAAAATAAAAAGCAGATCTTGAAATTCTTATGTTCCTATGCTCTATTACCTTTCGTAACCGTGATATTTTTTCTTTTGTTATTTATCAATATATCGGAAAACGAATGTCGCTATGAACGTTTCCTATTCACTTTGATTCATGATGTCTCGGTTCATCAGATTCAACAGAAGCTTGTCAAAGGATTCATTATTCCGATGACACCGCGCAGATGCACCAGCAGATACGATCGAGATGCACTCAACCATCAGCTGCAAAAACGATTGGCAAAAAAGGAAACGTACTTTTACCTTTATCAGTATTCGAGCGTGAACAATCACTGTTGAATTCACGTCCCTGCTAATTGGAGACACA
Source organism: Odontocolon sp. PSUC_FEM 10030002 (assembly GCA_018906895.1). Lineage (NCBI taxonomy): Eukaryota > Metazoa > Arthropoda > Insecta > Hymenoptera > Ichneumonidae > Odontocolon > Odontocolon sp. PSUC_FEM 10030002. Next base: position 10,254 of record JABMBT010096328.1, read on the forward strand.
CGCAAGAGGATTGGGAGTTTGCATATTGGCACGGTTAGCGTTGATACTTTTTTTCCTTCTTTATACTAACTCGGGGATACGTGATAATCAGGTTTAACAGTACATGGATATCGTACCTGGGCGTGTATATTTCTTTTTTTAATTCGTAAGCATCACAGCTAAATCGAGACTTAAAAATCTTT
>JABMBT010096439.1:0-10435 GCA_018906895.1 Odontocolon sp. PSUC_FEM 10030002
ATGTAAGTAAATTTCTCGCCACGCAATTTAGATCCCTTTACCAGATAGCAATTTTGCACCGTTACAGACTTATACAGTGACGCGATTATTCGAGTAGCTGATGCGTTTACGGGAGTAGACACGGCGGGCGTCTAGTCGTGGCAATTTTTCATCAGACGAATTTAGAACGAGACGCGTCTCTCACACATCGTATAACGAATGAGCGAGGGCGAGACTCGAGAGAGAGAGAGAGAGAACACGCGTTGTTGGGCCCTCCCCCCTCCCCATGAATTATTATTAGAGTATAGAATATACTGTATATATACGTTATATTCATGATTACTCACCGTCGCTGCTGGGAGTGTAGGCATCGGCTGTGAAACGGGCTCCAGTCCGAGCCTCATGCGTTTCGCGTTGTCGCTCTCGTTCTCGCAGGCGGTTGCCAAAATCTGTTCGGCCTGGACCGAGGTCAAGTGGGCTGGCGTTGGTCTCGCCTGTAACGAAAACGAAAAAGAACGCGGTTTCGCGTGAGATATTGCTTGGATATGAAATTTTAGCGTCTGAGCATGACGTTTTCGACGTACAGTAACACCCCGATTAACCGAGGTCCGGATAATCGAGGTTTTGGTGTAAACGTGACGGAATACGATTAAAAAAAATTCCGAAACTCCAAATGTAACTTTTTAAATTGAGTATTAGTCGTGCTTAATAATGGGTCGAAAATGGCGAATTTTAAGTACAAGAACGAAAATTACTCGAAATTTTTCCAGAAACTTAAAAAGATGAGAAATAAAAATGAATAGATAATTACCGCATCCCAAGGTGCACCCTCCCTTCCTCGTTTGTTTCTCCTGCAACTTTTGAGGTACGTCCTGATCCTCTTTCTCGCCCGTTCCGCAAACTCCGGGAATTGCCTCGTACAACTGTCGATGATAGCTTGTATCTTTTCCTTGGGCTGCTTAGAGATCGGCACAATGCGGTCCAGGTTCTCGTCGACGAAGAGCCTCACGAACATCTGCCGGACCAACCACGGAAAGACAGAACGATAAGAAGGGGGATATTTCTCTCAGACCTCTTTCAGTCTCTTCGTTCCTTTCTCCGTTTCTCTCTTTCGTTTAATTCACGAAAGAGATCCGGGGACCGAGACTTCGGTCCTCCGCTCGAGGAATTGAGAATTCAAACGCGGTAGAAGGGGGCGCGTCGTTCTCCGATGCCGCTGCTGGTACTCGCCAGGCACCACCGTGTGCCTCTATTAAACTAATTGTAATTAATTAAGAAGCAGCGGAGTCACCGTCGGCTAGCAACCGGCACTGCCCTCTCCCCTTCCCTTCACTCCCACCCTTACCACCCACAGTTAACAACGACGACGACGGCGTCTTTAACGTTCCTCCTCGACGAGGAACGTAAAGGAAGAAACCGATGCCCGGAGCAACGAGCACAGAAGGAAGAATTAAAATGAAACATTCGAGCAAAGAGCCCGAGGATCTCTATAATGTTATTTTTTTTCTATCCCGGAGTATCGGAGTGTTGTAACTGCTGAAAACTTCAAGATCATAATAAAGGATAATCTGTTTAATCAGATTAACAATATTTACGAGGATTCTGATACATTTTTATCTAGGAGGTAAAAAATAAAATTTTCTTTTACTTACGTTGAAAGCTTTTAGACGTTCAGGATCGTGATGTCTGGGATCGAGTCTCTCATCAGCGTCTTCGTCGTCATCATCCTCGTCTTCTTTGTTACCGCTGCTGCTCGTTTCGTCGTGAGCACTTCCGGTGCCCTCGCCACCGGCTGGGCTAGATTCTCTGTCACGATCAGAACGCGAAGGAGTGCAGGAAGATGCTGGAGGAGGTGTCTTTTTGAGACCCATCGCGTACGAAGCCCAGAGAGACGCCATATCCTCGCTACCGACTCCTGCGACCGATCCGAGACTCGGTACAGTTCCCGACGATAAATCCCCCATATCCGACGTGCCGTTTCGCGAGTCTGCAATAAAGACAAAAAAAATTAACTCACGTACAAATATAGTGACAAGTAGATCGATAAACGACTCGGCGATAAACAAGATAATAAATGGAAGAGAAAAATTATCAATCAACAACATAATTTCACAGGTAAATATTTTCTTTGGGACTAATCAACTGTAAAATATGACGTATCTTCAGAAAAGAAGAAAAATGAGAGATAAGAAAACAATTCTGCATTCCCAAAAGAAATGATCAATAAGCGATTTTTTTTATTCTAAATTAATTACTCAAAAATAAAAAAAAAAGTGGAAATTTTATAGAATAGTTGGTTTTGAATCTCGATTATCACTTAGGGCCAAAGTCATCCATCTCATCGTACCTTTTTTTTTATATTAAATGAATTCTTTTTTTTTTAGAATTGCACGTTTTCTTGTACTCGGAAATGGAACTTTTTCTCAAAATTCAAATCTTTGAAATTATTTTGAAACCCATTGTTATTTAATTTATTATGTTATTCTTTAAAAAAAACATATTCTTAGTCTTATGTAACCGATCTAAAAAAACATAATACCTATAACTATAATTAACTAAACTGTCTACAAATCCCTGACATTAAGATCGTTTGGTTAAAATCGACTCAACTTTATTTTCCGAGGAATATTATTTTAGTACACTTATAAGAGTAACCCAAATACTTCCAAAAATTCCCAACTCGATTTACGAGTCGTTTAATTCATTCAGATTTTATGAGATTACAAACAAAACTGCAATCCAAGATAAACAAACAACATTTATTTTAAAATACGTCACTACGTATCGACGCGTAGTTATCAAACTTCGGAAAGAATCAGAAGAGTTCGAGTTACTCTCAGAGTAAGCGGAGTGAATAATCGAAAACGCTAATATAGTCAACTCCTTAATCTTACATCGTTTTTCGATAAACTTACCAGAGGCGAATAAAATGCCGAACTGTCCATACCGATGCTCGGATAAGGTGTTTGATCGGTTGCCGATGGTGTTGGTGTTGGATAAGATGAATACGAGGTCGCGGTTGGTGCGAGCCTCGGATAAGCACCGAGTGCTAACCTCGCTGCACTGTCGTACTGACAAGAACATACAGTTTGACCGGTAACAGGATCGGTCATCATTGGCCTTCCATTTTCACAACAGGCTGTACCTGGACCCGCTGAGCTACCAACTGGTGTACTTGCACCACCGGAAGCTCCAGCGGTTCCGGTTCCAGCACCGGTACCAGCACCTCCACCGGTTGTCGTCGTCGTCGTTGCGTTTGATGACGGCGAAAGGGCACCAGGACTCAAACCTCCACCCGACGACATTGCAGGTGACGTTGCCGTCGTTGGCTGGCCACCGCTCACCAACAACTGAAACAACGAGATGGCGTGGTTCGCCTTAACATTACCGATTAACATTTTCCCAACAACGCCCCACGTTATCGCAAAACACAATATTTTTTTCGATACAGGCTAAAACAACTCCCGAGACGAAGCTTTAAATCGTTCTGACTACATTAAGAAAAAAATAACAGTGAATTAACAAAGTGTCAGGTTGAATACGTTGAAACAACAATTTTATTAATGTAAATTAAACATATTTTTTAAAATCAATTTACTGAATTAAAAATTTGTTATATTCGACGTTATATTTTATTGAGTTATCAAAATATTTGTTTGAACGTATTCAATCGCACATTTTGTACGTTCAACACTATTTTTTTCTCAGTGCATTGTTGCTCCGCAAAGTGACATAAACTAAAATAGACGTGTACGAATGTAATATTTAAAATAGATCGCTTTTGCAAGATAAAATGTTCTGTTTGCCATGGAAAGCCGTTTAAATCGGTCTATTTGCATGACAATAAGAAAACAACTGCTTAACATATAATTTCTTTATAATATCCATAAGTAAACGATATTATAAATTTCTCATGAAATATTCATCCGGAACATACAATTTTTTATTAGGAAAAATATTCTCTTGAAGAATCGTCTGCTGAATCGTCGTTAATTTCTATACAATGTCAGAGGATTAAATTCACAACTGTGAGGGGGAAGGGAGAGGCAAAGGAGGGACCTAAAAGCCTGAATAATTTTTCCCACTCACAAAAGGATGACCATAAGACGGTTTTGGAGTTTTCCCCCCGATAGAAATCCGAATATGGTTTTTCCAAGGTGTAAAATTCGATAGATCGTGGAAAAAGGTCTGAGAGAAAAAAAAGGAAGAAAAATAATAAAATGTTCAGCATAGAGTAGACCAGACGAATAAACGGTCGGAGTGACGGACTGGGGTCGTAACAATACAATATCTCAACCTGCGGCTTGTTACTTCTTCTGCGTCTTCTGGTACCATAGCCGGCTCCCTATTATCCTAGCATTGGGTACGTGATAATTAGTAATACAATAAAACGAAAGACCGACCCGATGAATAAGGGAAACCTGGCTGCGGAGTCCCGCATGACCAACAACTTATTTTGATCCTCGCGAAGGTCTGCGTTTCGTTAATATTCCTGGTTGTGTTACAGAGGCTGGTTTTGCTGGTTCAGCTCTACGCCACCGACCACTTCCGGTACGAAATTAGAAGCTTCAATATAAAGCTCCATAGGCTCTGCTGTGCGTCTTTCACTTTTCTTTCTTTTCTCTTCGCTCCTCGGTTTCTACCATAAAGACTTCGTTGTTTGACCAAGTGCAGCATCAACATCAACGCTGTCTGTTCGGTACTTTCGATCCTGCCTCGACGTTTGGAGTATCTATCGAGAAAGTTAAACCTTCTTGGAGTTTAGAATCGTTATCACTCTCTTTTATCGCGCAAACAGAAATTTTCATGGAAAGATAGATGTTACGTTTTTGAAAATTTAATTTTTGTGTTAAATACGATCTATAGTGAACATTGATCGTTATCTTAACAATGAAATTGATAACAGACTGTATCTATATTTTTCTGGTGTATATATAGAATGTCAGGCGCCGTACGATTGTTGACAACAAGATAAATTCTTCGACGGGTTAAATGATTCGTTGGCTGGTAAGTCGATTGCCTAGTTCGCTATGTCTAACGAGTGTAAACAGAAGCAAAGCGCATTACTAGACGCAGACTCAGGATTTACCAACAGATGCATGCATATATATATATATCTAAGTACCATTGTGTACATTCAGTAACACCAAAGGCAACGATCTCCCCCAACATAAATTGACTATAATTAATGCTCGAGTAAAAAAAAAAGTCCTGTAATTTACAAAGAGATCGTTCCATCATGAGATCATCTGTCAAGCATTCCTTTCCACCTACGTGTGAAAAATAAAAGAAAATATCTCACGAAAATAAAAATCGAACGTACCTCCGGAATAAAATTAAAAAAAAATGCTCTCCTTAATTGTGGCAAAAACAAAACATATTGTGTCTATACAATGTAACAAATTATTCCAATGTCAATTAGCTATGATTCAGTTATTTAAGGAGGTACGACTGTTTTCTATATACATGGGAAAAAATTCATAATCAAAATTACTCTGCTATTTGGTAATCGAGGCGCACAATCCCCCTTTCGAATTAATTTTTAAAAAATCATGAAAATTTGCTCCGAATAGAAGAGTAAAAACGAAGCCGAAGAACCGACCTTGGCCCTGAGAAAGCACAGCGGACCAGCAACACTTTCAGTAGTAACGGCAACGAGGCGAACCAATTACTTGGTGTGCCGAGAGCGGTATAGCAACGATTTACCGACGAATGTAGGTCGACACATTGACAGACTGAAATTCGTTACGCGTTCACGAAAACGCAGTAGCACCAGCAGAAAGCTTTTTTCTGACTTGGTTCTTTCTTGTTATTTTCTATCCATCTTCGTTCCACCTGAACCTTCAGCATGTATATTTACAGGGTTTCCTCCGCCAGTCGTAAAAGCGCGAAAGTTGTCAGACATCAGAGTCATTGAAACGTTTAAAACGATTCTTTAAATATGGCTTTGAGTTAAAGAGCGAAAGAGAATAGGGAACAAGGAACAGTGAGAACCGTGTTAAAAATTCTTGTTTTATCACAAGGCCGCTAGGATCGGTTTCGGAGAGTTTCCGAGCTCTCGAGAGATTGATATTTCCGGAATTCGACCTTGTCCCTGAAAAAGGAAACGCCGTTCCCCTTTCCTCGTATACCATGGGACTGACCGGTGAACCAGCATTGGTTCTGTGTAAACTGACAAATCGACGAAGGCTACGCGACTATAACAGAGTTTATGCTGTTCCCTCGACAAACTTCGAGGACTCGGAAACACCTTCGCTTTCTTATCGTTTTTCATGATTCTTATTCTCGCTTTTATTAATGGATTAATTGATTTAATTTTTTTTATTAACAAAAAAAATAAGTTGACTAACAAATGTTTGCATTTATGTGTAAGCAATAAATAAACTAAAATCTTCTTGGATTCAAGAACGGGCCACTGTCCTTTTACTCTATTCAAAGCCTGATAAATCTATTGCCATCAGCTTAACGTTATTTAGTACTGATAATGCTTCAAATTTAGTGTTTGAAATGGACAAGGCTAAGCTGAGTTATCCTGTAATTCCCTCGAGAAATGCTAGAGACTCGAAAGCACCTTCACTTTCTTCTTAGTATTTCCTTATCCTCGTTTCGTTGCATTAACTTTCTTGCTTCGGGCTTTCTGGAGAATTTTATTATTTATTTATTTTTTACATATTTGGCTCGTTAACTTTTAAAATAGATGTACATAGAATGAGATATTAATCAACCTTTTCTTGCCGAGGGCATTAATGTACACGCCTCTGGATATTTCAGTCCAATCGTGAGGAAAACGCCTTTGGCAAAAAAAAGGGTCGAAAACCTTCAAAGGTCGCTTGTTTTTCTAGACTATTTTTTCAAAAGTTATTAACCTTTTAAATCAAAGCAGCATTTCACAATGCCACCTATATTAATGTGTTTTTTATTTTTATAAAGTTTACACATTCGTTCATGTATCGAGACGATTGCAATCACGCATTTTTAGTTCCTGCACAAGAAAAGTGGAGAAAAAAAGAATAGTAAATATTTCTGTGCCTCGATGTAACTCAGACCCTCCAATAATGATCTTGCAAAGTATAATACTTCATAAAGTAGTTCATCGTTTTTCTAGCGTAAAACTACAAAAATTGCAAAGTTTGCAAGTATTTCTTTACAAGCGATGCAATATTTTTTGCAAGACCCGTTTTGGACGGACAGATTTACATTTATCTTCTCCCTGTGTGCATTAAACAAAAGTTATCGATTCAACTACACTGATGTAATTAGAGTCGATTGAATCGACTCAAGTACACTATTGTCGAATCAAATTTATCGCACACTTCCCTCAAGAATTCCAAGTCTTTTCAGTGGATTAGGTTGTTACTTAGGTACTCTAATAAAAAAAAACTTTGACAGATCTTTATTTATTACACAGTTGATTTTATAAACAACCCATTATATATTACTTCTTACATTGTTAAGTTTTAAATGGAGTTTTAAAGCGTCAGTTCGGATGAGATTTATTAACCTGTGCTGATAAAAGTTGTTATTTGAAAAAACAGCGATGAGCCTGCATAACCACTCCGAGGGTTAATATACCCAACGTTATTTATTCAACTTATAAACATATGTATTAAATGAAATTTACGTTCGTCCTTTTTAATATATGCGTATGCACATACCGTACAATGCGCAAACCTGTAAATCGAAAGAAGCAAAATCATCCGTTGAGCATAATTCAACGTATGTAAATTTACATATACGTTCGTACAATCGCAGCAGCATCTGCGGGGCTGTTACGAATCCTCGGCTAATGGTTCACCGAGAAGAAGGATCGAAGTAGTGAAGTACCAAAGGAGTTTGTATGTATGTAGGAAACGTTGAGATCGAAGTAGGCGCATAGCATGGACCTCGCAGGCTCCTCCGGATAACTTTCACTGTCAAACGCGTTGTGTGTCACGTAACAGTCGATTGAGAACCGAGGCCGAAGAGCTCTCTGTTTCGTCCTCAGATACTGAGGGTTACAGCTGTATATATATGTAGTGTAATGTAACTGTACATATATAAATATTTTGTAGAATAGTGAATCAAAGTCTGGAGAAAATAGGATGATGGAGTGCCATGTATCAGTCTATTAATATTCAATTAAATTGAAATGGATTCAGTTTTTATGGTCCCTTTGTGTGTTTCAATATCTCGATCATGAATTCTCGTTCATTTCAATATATATAGAAAAAAAAATCTTCAGAAATCTGGTTTTTCGACCTTCAAGGGATGTGACTTTTTGATGAAAGATTTTTATTTATTTTTAGATAAATAGTAAATAACTTCTCGTTTACATATGTTCCCGAAAGCTCAAGCCAAGAACGTTACACTTTTAGATCTTGAATTTCTAAATAAGTGTACTTTATTTCCCATTGCATTTTATAATCCATCCATCCATTCATCCATCTATCCATTTTATTCTGGATCTGAAATTTTACGATTCCTCTGTATATTTTACTATCTCGTTCGCAAATTTGCATCCCTTACGACACTCCTTTGTATGAAATACATGAAGTTGAAAGAAAAAATAGGTACAACACTGTTTCCACGATTTCCAAAGGACAAACCCCATAGTTTATCCTCTTTAAGTTCTCAGTGGATTTATTTTATTTTCCAGTGTGTGTTGCAATTCATCCATATATTCGTATTCGTAAAAATCGATCCGAGCTTTGATCCCACTATCTACGTTTTACTACCTCGATCATGGTTTCTCGGTCCTTTTAATATATCTTTGCAACCAGGTTTTAAAAATTCTTTTTCTACGTTACACACATTTCCATCTAGAATTTCTCGATTCTAGAGATGTAATTTATTTTCATTCGATTTTTTATATACGCAATACATGAAAAAAAGAACCTTCTCCCATCCCTGCACTCACCTATTTTCACTATCTTACACAGTTTCCGTTTCGTTATATCTTTCACTACGGATTATTGATTTTTTCCCGATTCTACTTCCGGGTAATTTCTCACTTACTTCTTATCTAACTGCTGTTTGCGTTTTCCGTAAACAAAAGCAGATATTTACCACAAATTTGTAAATAAATAAAGCGTGTGGTTCGTGATACAAAAAATTCTTTACACAATATATTTTCATAAAATATCGTATTGTAATGTTAATATTACATTTAGAACATTTATATTTATTCATGTGAGGCAGAAACGATGGTAGATGGAAAGATAACGTTAAACGAGTCTTCAAACGCACTCAAGAAAAAATTCTTATGCAGCCACAACTATAATTATAAAAAGTCAACCGATCCCAGTTTGTTTTCATCCGTATCAGAGCGTTGCCTTTGAATTACGCGGGTAAAACGAACGATCCGTAACGATCTTTCAGTACCTTTGGATCTTTCTGTTTATTCTATTACCGGTGGAAGTGCGCCAGGAAGTTGATGGCAAATGCTGCACCTCGTCCTTGTTGCGCTCGAAGGACGAAGTGTTTCAGGCCCCGGTTATTCGTTCCTGCTCTCACCCGGAAGAATTCTGAAGAGTCGATAACGTTGACTTCGTCATCTTGAGGCTCTTCCGAGTGTAACCTTACGTTTTACTGTTCTTACGAAGCGTACCTTATGTTTCTCGGGAACAATCGTCCGATCGTCACTACAAATCTTACGGTTCAGGAAGTAAATAAATGCGTTAGAAGAAACTTCTCTTTTCTTTTCGGTTCATTAGTTTCAAACAGTTTCCAACGATTGATTGGAAATGTGACAAACGCATAAATGTTTTCTGCAGATACTTTTTGAATGTGAATTTGGTTTAGATAAGTGAAATAAAAATATTTTTCTGCGATAACAATATTACACTTTTTCCAATTATTAAGAACATTAAGACTAGAAAACGGTTTTTCTAGAAACAAAAACTATGTTCCCTAAAATTATCACTCTGTAAAATCAATTTTGATTGGCAATCTCAGATTTTCGATTCAATATATATCTTACTTTTCGGTCCAAAAATGTGACCGATTCTCAAACATATGTGAAATAGGAAATTATAATTTAATCAGTGTGGAGAAGTTCCTTTCAGGAAGTACGCTTCGGAAAATGTAAAGAGTTGATCAATCGATCGATCGATTCGTGAGCCGATGGGATTGAAAATAATGGATATGCCTGATGGAATTTTCTGTGTGGGCGTCGTCATCGTCGTTGCTCTAGGCGTGGTCCGAATTGCGAGACCGGTTGTATCTTTCTCTTTTCATCGCCTAGCTTCGGGCTCAACAATGCAGACAAGAATGCGCTTCGCGACACCGCGTGCTGCCTACTTGAATACTTTTATCCCTTCGTTGAGTCCAGACTCAACGTTCGATTCGTGAAAATCAATTTCTCTTCTTCTCTCCGATAGAAGATAATTCTGCAAGATTGTATTTCCAAGTTGAGGTATTTCCGGTTTCCTTAAACGCTCCACTTTCAAAGATTGAAATCGATTCCGTAAAATGCCAT
>JABMBT010096550.1:0-10428 GCA_018906895.1 Odontocolon sp. PSUC_FEM 10030002
GGGGGGCAAAGATCGAAGATTCGATGTACTAAAAAAATATGACAGTTGAAATATCTCAACGGGGTCGAAAGGGAAAGGATATATTCCATGTGTCAGAAATGTCATCGACCATAATGTTCGGGGACGAGATTGAACGAAACTAAAGAAGATCAATCAGGAAGGCCCGAGGCGACTATAAAATTGTTATGAAAAATCAACGACGTTTAGCTTTTACGTCCGACTTGTAATAAATTTTCTTGATCCATAAATCGTTGATCTTAACATACGGAAAATTCTCACCGTTCAACGATACTTATAATGCCAGAGAATCACACGGAGGTCTTGCGGTATTTGTGGCATGCGCATGGACGAAAAGCCTTTCTAACTTCTGAATACGCCCGAGAGCACCGAACGAGATCATTATTTAACACACATATAGAGACACGACAATATTCTATATATATATATATATGACTATACATCCATGAACCAAGTAGGCACGTCCGAATTAGTCCGTGACCTGTTCAAGCCGACACACAGTCGCTGGTCAACGACCACAAATGAATTCCATGGAACCTTTCCACCGCGGTGCGAACGCAGTGTGCTTTGGTATCCGATACACTCACGCTCGCGTTAGAGAAGGGGAGCAAGAAACGTTGGTTGCCAGAGATACCAGAGTGAGAGAGTGGCAAACGACTCGAATCTGCAGCAACAACGTCGCGCGGACTGGATATCTAGTTGGCCGACAGCGTAGAAAGTGATAGTACTGTTTCTTCCAGTTACCCGTCAATCTTTTTTCTTTTTTTTTTTTGTTGGAATCGAGCGAGGGAGAGCAAGAGAGATCAACGAGATCAGTGAAGGAATAATAAGGAAAAAAGATAGACGGGAGTAAGTAAACCGCCTACCGGTGTAAACTCAAGGCGATTATAGGTTGATCTCTCGAAATCTCTCTTGCGAATAGTCAACTCTCGACTATGTAGATCAACTTTGTTGTACCGTATTCCGATGTAAATCGCCATTGATCGAACCACTGAGGATACAAGCACTGTGCTTGGTAATATATATAGCATAGTAAATGTCGACACGCACACAGTAGCGGAGATAATAGTAAATTGTAAGAGATACCCGCGGGAGATTCTTAACCCCGTACCACTTTGGATCATTGGGTCGTAGACGTTATTCAATGACAACAAAGGACAATTCGGTAACAGATCGCGAGTCCTTGTACATTTTTATATATTCATCTAAAACGTTGGTGAGGTCGATTTTGTCGAAATTCGGGTTAGTCAATACAACGTTTCTTTTCCAAATTTGTCAATCGTCTCTTTCGAGGGTTTTCAAGTTTTTTTTTATCGGACTATTGAGGTCTAAGCCGATCGGAAATTTTGGGCAGATTACGAGTATCAGAAAGATTTTCAAAAATCAGATTTTTCACAAATTCGGATTCTTAACTATATGTATATTAAATTTGCTATGTACCAAGAGAGCGCGTTGCAGCGCTACTTGACTCGATCCTAGTTCGTTCCTGGCATACTTTTCAGAAATGACAATGAGGTAACGTAAATAAATGACGAGAGAAAAATTGCAAACAGCATAAGAAAGAAACAAGGTTCGCGCGTGCCAGCCAAGAGCGACAGTCCCGAGCGATTATTGGGAACGCGACTGAGCGTCTGGTTCTCCCCATGGGAGTGGAAGAGGAGAGGAAGGAACTCTCCAAGAGTCCGACGAAGCCCGTAAGAACGCAGATGCCCCCGGACGTTACGACGAGACCGAAGCATAAGCGGTTGTTACCTCGTCTCTCTCACGAACTAAGAGTAAAAGACGGAGAAAAGGCAAACACAAGAGCCCGAAGACGGGATAGGATAAAGCCGCTCGAGAGCCGGTGCTGTGATGAGTTTCGTGGAAAAGAGCGAGAGAAGAAGGACTTGATCCCTACCAAAGTCCTCCTTCATAAAGGATATGCCTGTGCTCACGACTTGGAACCTTCTGCTTAGTTCTGGACGAGCACATGCCAGGCAAGACCGTTTTCGGGATTCCCAGAAAAATGTCGAGTGATTCTTATTTTTCAGCGTTGCAGTGAAATTCGTTTGAATAAACGACAAGATGAGGGGAATGATGAGAGGAACTTGATAACAGTAATTCAAAGTTGTGTGTTTACAGGGCGTACAGCGTTCCATACAAGGGCCAACGACGACTGAAATTGATGGCGAAAAGCCACCGCGCGGAGCTATGACGCTGAACCAACTGACCATCCGGCTATACAAATTCACGATTCGCTCAGCCGGTGGTGCAACTTGCCACAAGTCAAAAGGTTGCGACCGAGAGACCTCTCTCCGGTCAATTTTCCCCTTCGCATCTGATCTCGTCGCATAATACTCAAAGATTCGCGTGTCCGACGTAGAGGGAGACATAAGTTTATTGGGATACAAGTGCATCGTCGTACCGGAGCTCGAACGAAGAGAGCATATTATAACTCTTCACCTGGAACAAATACATATAATGTTCCAAGGAGGGGAGAGTCCAGTCTCGGTAGGTGAACGCAGTGCGAATAGACACGTAGTACACATTCGGTTGGTGAAGTATACGATTTATACGACATTGGGGGATGGTGTAGAAGGTGAGGAAGAAAGACGAAACGAGAAGAAACGAGAGATGGAAGAAAGACGAAGAGGAAGAGGGTGGATCGGCCAATAGCTTAAGAGAATCGAGCTCGGTCGAGTCATCGAGGGCAAACCAACACACACAAACACTCGACGGGTTTATATATTTCCCCTCGCTGCTGAGAGCGTCTCTCTCCTCTTTGCTCTTTGGGCTCACTGAGTAACAACAGTGGGCGACCCCGCTGGCCGCCGAGGCTGTCGCTCTTCTCTGTTGCTCCTCCGTCGCCCCAGCGAGCGACCCACACGCAGCTTTGGCGCGCGTCACGAAGGCGCAATGCAATCGACTGCTACCTCGAGCGTCAACTACGAGATTTCTCTCGACGGGAGAGGAGTCTGTAGTTACACCAGTACGTACCGTGTAATGCCATTTATAACACATATGCATGACGACTGATGTCGACTGTCAATCATTCCGAATTCAGGCTCGATACTCGATGCTTGGAAACAACAGCCCGAGTGAAATTGTTGTATATCGGTTATGTCTAGTCCGTGTATAATTCGTATTGAATGAAAATTTTGTGAGGCCGCTCGAGACTATCATTCAATTTGATAAACATTCGAATAATAATAGAACATATGGGTTGTTGATAATTTTTACTTTTGTTTCATCTAGCTGACGACTCTACGAATCTGGTCGGTTGTGAGAGCGGCGGGAGCATTGAGGAAGGCTGAGGTATCTAATTTTATCTTTGGTAACATAAAGATACATCTGGCATAGATAAATACATCTTTTCTTTGACCCGAGTCGCTGGAAGGCGCGCCCAGCATCCGTATCACAGTGTCCGGTGTAACCGGAACAACGGTAGGGCGTTCTTGCCTACCTAGCTGGTTACTCTCTCGACTGAGCCCAGCGCGCACACACGAGGACACCGACAACGATGCTGCGACCCCGAATAATAGAGGTCGCTTTCGAATGAAGCGCAAGACCGATGTGTCGCTCGAAAGCCTCGAGACGTGTTCGCCGCGTAGGGTTAACCAGATCTCTCATCGTGTTGCTATGGCAACGATATCCGGTTATACTATGCTGTATTGCACTATATATACAAACATATATACACAAGCAATTATAGTGTCATCAGTGACAAATGAAACGGGAATTCCTCAACCGGAAGAAATTGTAACTGATTGAAATGCAGCTAAAATTTCATATGCATTTTGTGGAATCTTTTTGTTGACAACTTTTGGCCAAGAGGTCGTTAAGAGGGGAAAGGAGGGAGGACTCGAGAACGCGATTCGATGTAAACTCCAGAAGCATCCAAAAGCGTTTCTTAAACCTTTCACCCCATTCTGTAAACATCTTTCTTCGATCGCATTTTACATGACCAACTCATGGAACGCATTAAAGCAGCACAGTTGGAAAATCCAGAGGAAGTATGTGGCACGAGAGAGGGGATTATCGTCGTGAGGAAGCGTGAAAAGGGGTTGGGAGCTTTCAGGGAGCAGTAACAGTATATATAGCTGGATCGAAGCAGAGAAGCTAAAGTTCGAAGGCGAGGGTGCTGCGAGCAACGATCTTCCTCTTCTTCATTCTCCTTATCCTCGACTGCACCCAAACTTGCCTGCCCTTCAAGCTCTCAAACTTTTCGGAAGCTATTTTTCTGTTATCTCTCAATTTCTATCCCTCCATCTCTCTCACTGTTTCCCCAAACTCTGAGCTCAGAATCTTCTCTCTGGTCTATTTTCCACTTTTTGTTCGTTGTACTCATTGCTCATTGTGTTTTCTCAGATTATGAAAAAGAAAAAGAAATGGAATTAAAAGTCATGGATTCTCCTGATTTAGAAGACTCTCTAAAAAACTGAGAAATGACAAGTGCCAGGAAGGGAGAAGGAGATCGTAAATAGCTGAAGAGGAAAGATACCATTTACCGTACAGCACACCGAGACTTAATATGCGTAACATTAGTAGTAATGTGAATAATCCTTATAACTCAAGGAAGCTATCCAATTCTATCTAGCGAATAATTCTAGCGAGTCTACCGCATGCCATTCGAATTCTGCTAGCTACACTTGTACTGTTACCGATGCAGGGGCAAAGCAGTTTGAATCTCCATCGAGGATGTCTCGGCGGTGAGTGAAGCGATGATGTGGTGAGTTCCTCCAGCAGCAACAGGAGCCAAAGCCATACAAGAGCCAAGCAACAGCATCACGAATGTTAAATAGTCCGTGGGAAACGATGTGCACTTGACTCCAGCGCACTTGAGCGGTCACGAGCTAGCTATATCCTCTCTGTGCGAGCCTGGATGCTAGCACGGTATTTATTTGCATAGCACGTGCGCCCTCACTCGCCTCTCTCAAGCACATGGAAAAGGCGGAATGATGATTCTCCCTCCTTCGAGCAAGTAGCTCAACTCGATGCAATCCTCTATAAGCGTAGAAAATAAGTCTCGTAATCCTGGTCATCGCTTGCCGCTTGTTGCTGCGTCTTGGCATTGCTATTGGACAGTGCAGTATGCAACTGTGCAGAGTTACTCTGCCGGAAGGATCATAGGGATTGCACGAGTGCATTGCTCATCAAAGATCGGAATTGCGCGAAGGAACAGACGACCAAGTGAAAAGACTTTCAAGTATACCTGAAACGACCCTTCGGAGCCTCCGTCCCTTCGGCCAAAGACGAATTCAGCAACGAAATGTGTCCTGCAAGCGCATCGATTATTCTTACTTCGGTGTAAATATGGCGCTGATTACGAATTTCATTCTTTGTAGATACATTTTTTTCATGAAATCTAAACGGATGAATTATTTAAAAAAAATGTTTCGCTCGAATGGAAATTTTCAATTTTTGTTGAGATTTCTGGAAAGGAAGGAAACAAATATAACGATAAAGACAGGGGCGGAGCAACGGACGAAAAAGAGATTAAAATAGTATGTGTGTATAAATAGCTATCCCTGCGTCATCAGTCTCTTTCTCGTGAGAGATAAAAATATTACTAGAGCGATGATCGTGTTCTCGTAGGCTCGTTGGTGTTGATCGGTAACCAGAGGGGAACCCTCGTCTGAGAGTACAGGAAATCTCGAATCTACTTCCGCTGTCAGGGCTCCGACCTCTCCCGAGACTGGCGTGGAGAAACAGGGCAACGCGTCGTCGAGCCCCAATTCTTCGTGAGGGGGACTCGAGCTTTTCGCGTGTACGGGTGATAAATACATTGCGCTATACACACGATATCGCGATAGAAATTTTGAACAAAATGTTACTTTCCTTGACATTTACCAAAATACAGCAAAGACACAAGTACAGTGTTTGAGGGGCTGGGGGGAGAAACAGTCGTTGTAACTAGCCAACATTTCCAACTCTGTGCAATGCAACGTTGATACAGTCTTGCGTTAAGACCTTTACGGAGGGTTTCCCATCGTCCTCTCCACGTCCTGGTCCTTCGTCCTCTCATCCTCTTGGTCGTCCCACGATTCTACTAGAGGGCTTTGACTATAATATAAGCTATAGTCGAGCTGCTCTCGCTGTACTGCTCTGAGATAACAAGTTTTTGTCTCTCTCCTCTCAATCTTTCTCTTGGTGCACGCAACTCCTTTACGTATATAGTATATACATGCGTATATATACATGCTAAATGTATGTGTATGTATGTGTACACAAGAGACTCTGAGCCCGAGCAAGAGAGCTGAGAACTCAACTGAAGCTGAGCAAGACTATCTCCCACCAGTTACAAACTGCAGAAGCTGCAGGAGTATCGTTGCCGGAGAGTTTAGTCTCCGTTGTCTGTACTTTTAACTCTCCAATGCCCACCTACTACCAGAGAGAATGAGAGAGAGAGAGAGAGAGAGAGAGGAATGCATTCCCCTGATCGTCTTCTCTTTCTCAGTCTCTTCGCCAGTCGATATCGTTCTCCCAGTTCGTTTCCTCAGCATCCACGACGTTCTCACTGTTCACCTTCGGCTTAACTCGCATATAGTCGAGTGACTCGAGAATCTTCTTGAGTCTCGGCTCATTCTTCCACACTTGTTCTTCTTCTTCTTCTTCTTCTTCTTCTTCTTCTTCTTCTGCATTGGTAGCCATCTTTTGCTAACCTGGCTTTACCACAGTTTCTGCTATCCACTCTCTATCGGATACATTGCAAAAATAATAATATAAAGATAGAGAGGCTTTTGCTTGGGCTTCGAAGCAAAGGCGCAGAAAGTACCTTCTAAATATAAGAGAGCCAGCGGTTAGACATCACGACATGCCCGCCTTCCTTCTCCTTTCTTTCCGCATTTCTTCAGGCGCGGTTCAACCCGTCGAGAGTAGGGAGTACCAAATATCTCGACGAGGGTGTTTTCGAGCGTTCGCCTGATGGCCTCGAGGCGCACGCGCATCGCTTTTCAACACTTTGGTAAACTCCTCTTTTGCCACGCAAGGATCGATGATACTGATTGCAGGCCTTGTAATCGAATAATTTAACAATCATTTTTCGTTATTATCAACTTTTTTTCCCCCCAACAACATTCTTATCGCTAAAAGTCAATCTTATGAAAATATAGATAAGTTGATAAAATTTATAGAAATATCAAATGTTGAAGGTAATTTAGTTTATTTTTCGATTCTCGTCCCTTCGATTATTCAAGTTGCACGATTCGAACCCACGTAGAGACGAGCAAGACGAGTCGTTCTCTTTCTCGTTCTCTCGTATAATCTTTTTATTTTTATGCTTTCTTTCTTTCTTTCTTTTTCTCTATCTGCAGCCCCGTGTTAAAGCGGTTTACACACTCTCTCGTTCTGTTGGACGAGTGGAGAGTGCGAGGGAGATGAGCAGCACAAGCAGCAGCGAGGCTATTGCTCCCTGGTGCAACACACAACGAGACAGTGAGGAGAGCTCCGAGATCGAGAGGACGAACGAAGAACAGAGTGAAAGAGGTTTGTGAGAGCGAGATACCCGGTTAACCGGCGCGACTCACCTACAACCATTCGATCCCGATGCATTCTTTCTTTCCGCATTTCTCCCCGACCTTCCATTCGCCCCATCGGGACCAAGTACCCCGAAGCAAGGCTCGTGTCCCATCGACGAACGGATTCCACAGTTGTCCGCCGAACTCTCGACGCTTGCTCTCCGCACTACGGGCTCTATAGTTACGTACTCTATACGCTGGCGAGCGAAAGAAGAAAAGAAGAGAAAAAAATGAAAATAACAAAAAAAAGATAAAAGAAGAAAAGGAGACCAACGACTAACTGGGAGAGGAAAGACAAGAGGAAAGGGAAGGAGGTGAAAGAGAGCTCGAGATACGGCCACCTATCATCAAGTGCTTCAAATACATTCCTTTCCTCCCCACGTATCTCCACACACACACGCAAATGGAAGCGCAGACTCTTTCTTTGTATTTTTTTATTTTTCCCATTTCTTCTTTTACCCATCTTTCGCTCTGGACTTTTTCCTTTCCTTTCATTTTCTTTGTCTTGTCGTCTTTCTTTCTCAAAGACTTTCGTCTCATTCTTTCCTGTTTATTCCCCATACAGATGCATACCCGATTCCTCTTCTTTTCTGTCTGGATGGACGCTGCGTTTGGACTTTCCTCCGTCGATGTTGCCAGCAGCATCCTTCCAAATATTACAGACGTCGAGTTGAAAAGATCGAGTCTCCCGTCATCGTCATCGTTGTCATCGTTGTCACCGTCGTATGACCTTGGGGCTAGTGAGGTTTGTTTCGGTTTGTCTCCAGCCGCGCGTTCTCCAGGAAGGCACAAGCTGATGTAAAAGTGGGAGGTGTTTGCACTCAGTGAAAACGCGAAAGAAGGAGAAGAAGCGAAGACTAAAGAGGAGAAAAAGGGAGAAAGGAGAAGGGCACGGGGAGGGGGGAAGAGTGCTGCGAGTACAGAGATGAGACACTTCTCCTTCTCCCCTCTTTTACTGACTTGTCCTCCTTTTCTCGTTCTCACTCCATCCAATGACAAAAATACAATCCATCTTCCTTTATTTATTTGTTTGCATGATTCTCGCTAAATCTTTATTTCTTCCTCTTCTTTATCCTCTTTATCCCTTTTCAAGGTAATACCGTAAAATTCGTAAGATAAGAAAAGAACGCGACAAGTGAGAAAACCTAAGAGAGCTCCCACCCTCTTTTTCCTTTCCCTCCCCCGCACACGAATATCGAACGGGCCCCCACGTATTTAACGTATAATACCAGTTTGTAAACGAGGTCCTACCGGGAGATGCGATCCGTCACGAAAACATACAACACTCGTGTGTCCCTTTCCTTCTTCCAAGTTCCTCCTCACTTTATTCCGGGCATCGATATACATTATAAAACATTCTCAAGTCTATCCAACAGGTCCTGATTACTTAAAAAAGGGAAAGAGGCAAAGATGAAAAAAATATATTACAGTAAAGATAAAACAAGGATTTCTAGTACCAAGCGTTATTAAAGTAAACAGAGAGAGAGAGAGAGAGAAAGAGAGAGAGAGATAGAAGAATGTTTTATCATGCGATAATTCATAGAAGAATATTGATGTAAGCCTGGCGCCCTTGTCTGGCGCTGGTTCGATGGAGGATGAAAGGCGTCGATGAACCGGCAGAGGAAGGAGAATCCTCACTCGCTCTCCCAGCAAGAATATATGCTCTGGCTGTGATACCTTGCTTGACTGGCTGTTGTGTGCGCTGCCAGGGTCCATCGGTAAAATTATTTCTCGCACAGGGGCGCGCGTGGGCAACAGGTCGCTCGCGCGAGTTTCAGGCCATGAGTTCTCTCGTTCTCCCGCTATTTCACGAGAGACGCAGCAGGAATCGTTCGCTATGCATCGTCCGGCTCTCGATCCCGATTATTCCCGAGATTTCTCGAGCGCGGGCGATCCCGGAGTTTATACCGCTCTCGCGAGCCACTTCTCGTCTTTTGCGAGGGTACTGGTGGGGCAGTCACGCGAGTGCATCGGAGCTCGGACTAAAGTCGATTCATTCCTCGAGCGAGATGCGCGATGATCCACGAGCAGCAAGGTCGAGAGACTCCCCTCCTCCTTCTCCTCTTCCTCTCCCTTCCCCCCCCCCCTTTCCTTCGTACCAGCGCTTCCTCTTTGGGACTCACTTGCTTCGTGCCTCGTGAATCAAACAATGAATAACAATTATCGGCGACCTATCATCCCCTGTTTACTCATCGCTCTCATCAATACTCGGAGTTTCTCGCCTCCGCTTATCCTTGAGATCCATCATAAGGTCCATAAATTAACACAACGTGCAGCTAATACAATCTTTTGACTTTTCCAATCCGAGCACGAAAAAGCATCAAAAATACTTTTTCAATTAAATAACTACGACTAATTGTTGTGGAAAAATTTTTAACAAAATATATTTTTGCTACTCTATACACTTTTTACAACTTTTTACAGAGACACGGATTTCCCAGGTAAAATTGCGAGAGGAAAAGAGCGTTATAGTCGACGAGTTATGCATGTTGTATACTATATACATGAATGTGTACCGTGTAAAGGCGAACAGCGTTTTACTATAGGATAGTGCGTGTCAAAGGGCTCTCTCGAGCGTCGAGACACGATGGAGGTGGTGGGAAAACCGGCTTGATCAGAATGCCGGCTCGTTTCCCGTCGAGCTCAGAGCTCGTTCGACTCTTCCGCTCTCGTCCAGCTCGTCCGGAGGATCTCGAGACAGACGACGAGTCCCTCGTATAATTCCGATACCTGTAACAAAAATTATATATAAATATGCGTCAAATAACACAACTAAATCGAAAATCAATATAAGCTTGTTGTTGTTGTTGTTGTTGTTGTTGTTGTACCAATGATGGACCGTCCCAGTGATGGTCACATCATCAGAATCCTTCCAGAAAATAAACGCGGGTGCAATGAAAACGGAATAATTGTA